>UESW01000052.1:0-136319 GCA_900491605.1 Calamus simplicifolius
CAACGGTCCGCATATGAAATATATATGCGAATGTGACGTGCTGTCCGAATTAGACCGGATGTAATTCGAATATTCGATGGAGGCCAATTTTAGCAATAATTATCTTGGCTTGTCGCCTGGATAAAAAAATGACGCTCTCTGGAATGTAACGGGCTAAGTTTTTTAACACACAAACGTTTTTCCGTCACCAAGTTTGACTGGATTCAATGAAATTTGGTGCATCCCAAACATTTGCCTATTTGAATTAACTTTTAAAGTCTAATCAATAGCTACCGGTCTCTAATAACTAATTTATATATTTAATAGCAAGTTAATAAATTTATTTTTTAGGTATTAACCTTTCAAAAATTAACGATTAGGATTAACTAATTGAAGAAATTGTTGTGAATCAACCGCTACTCTATTTTTATAATTCCTATTTTTAATTTTTTAAACCTTTTATATTTGCCTATGTTCTCTGTTTTCATATCAAATTTTTCCCATAAATCCTATGCTTTACAGAATAAGATTAGTTTTAGGTTAATAAAAATAACTGCTCAACATAAAAATTTTCGATATGTATAAATAAATTATATTTTTATTAAATAGAAAAGTGCTTCAAATATTATATAATCGGTACATTTTATTAAAATTAAAAAATTTTATAAAATCACTATTATACCAGCTATATGATAACAAAGTATTGGATAATATTTAAAATAATTTATGAATAAATTAAATAACAAAAATATGTATATTAAGATGGATATATGATAAAACTTTAAAAATAGAATTAGAAATAAATATATAGAGAAATGATAGAAATAGTCCTAATTAAGATAAAATGAAAAAAAAAATCGATTATGATAGTTTGAATATATACGACGAAAACTTTTAAATGTTTTAGTTAGAAATAATAATCTTTTATCAATTTTTGATAAGAATGGAGGTAGACCTAAACTAAGATGAAAAGAATAATTGAAAAAAAAAATTTATTTATAATTTGAATGTCGATTTAGTCGTGAACAGTGCATAGTGGAGGAAGCTTGTTCATGTAGCCGATCCCATGAGGATGGAAAAACGTTTAGATGAGTGAGTTGAGTTAAGCAGCATAGAATATTTAGCTATCAAATAATATTTTAAATTTTTATTTATATAACTTATTTTAATAATAATATTATATATTATATTTAAATAAATATATTTTATTATTATTTAAATATTTAATAGCAATAGTAATAATAATTTAATTAAAAATTTATTAAAAATAATTATTAGCTGACAACAGTCAAATTGATCAATGAGCTGAATGCTTTTTCTATCTTCCGTTTTATTTATAAAAAAAAAAGGGTTAGAAAATGAAACAGCAAATCCCAAGTTTGACTTTTCTAAGGAAACAAAATGATAGCTATTATAATATTAAAAGGCTCTTTACAAATTAACGATTCAAAAAGGTCATTATTAAGATTTTTAATTAATAAATAGTATATTCTAATTTAATATGTTTGGTCATGTTGCCGCAGAAATTCGTTCTTCGACTTGGGTACAGCCCATCTCTGGATCCGAACGCCTATCTTTCGTCTGGGTGGACCTCCAATATAATCCTCACGCAAAGAATGTTGGGGGTGGCCCTCTGCGAAGACCCTTCGATACCCAAGTTAGTGGAGATTCACAGTAAGCAGATATAAAGAGAAGGCTCTTGCAGAAGAGTTTCTCAAGAATGGCTCATGAGTTGTGCTTGAACTTCAATGAAGTTTACAGTGAAAGAGTAAGCGTACCTAAAGAATTCTTAGATAGGGTATTTATAAGTTGGGCGTGATGATAGGCATTACCTGACTTCTGGACGTGTCACAGGAAATCGGAAATCGTCATGATTCGAATATGATTCGAATCAAATTTGTTATGAGACAGGTAACACTCGAATAATTTAAAAATAGTTATATTTTTTAAAATTATTTCTATTAATTAAATAAAAAAATATTTAATTATTTCTTTACTCCAATTAGAAAGAGTAATTTTTTTTAATAATCGATTTAGTCATGAATAGAGCAAAGTAAAAAGAGATTCATGCAACCAATTCCATAGTTGAAAAAGAAAAAAAGCTTATGAGTTGAATTGAATTATTGCAGTTGAATTCAATCGGATTAGTTGATTGGGTCAAAATATTAATTAACTTAAATTAGATTTATAAATAAATTTTATGAAAATAATCATTTATATATATAATAAGTGAAAGAATGAAAAAATAAAGATTCAATCGTTAAGATATAAAAAAAAATTATTCAAATAAAAATTTATTCAACAAATTGATAAAAATAATTAAATAAAAAAATAAATTTTATATAATGAATATTTATATATTGAACTGAATTAGAATTAGGATAGATTGGGTAAAAAAATACATATAAAAAATTTAAATTCGGTTCCAGTACATATTTAAATCCGAGCTGATCTGATCTTATTTGCTCCGTTTGCGGAATTTCGCTGCGCTGCTACGCTCCTTTCCGCCACCAATCACCGACTGCGCACGTCAATCAAACTTAAGCTGACATGACCTCTTTTCTACCGGCCATCTATCTACAACCGGAAAGTTACGGAACGTTGTTTACAAGGTTACGGTAATACTTAAGATATATTTGTTAGAAAAAATATTATTTATAAATAAATATATGGAATAAAATTATTTTTGATTATTTTATTAATCATATTAAATATAAAAGATAAATTTATATGATAACTTTTTTTTTTACTTTATTTAGAGGATAACCAGCTATTCCTGTATTTTCTAGGAAATAAATTAAGGAGATAACCCATGATTAACCATCGATTATCCATTTGGTTAACTTTATTCCTAGCTATCCCTTAGGCTGTGTTTGATATGGTGGATAAGGGGGGATATCCACTCTTATCCCCAAATGCTATAGCTATAAGGGATAGTACTGAAAAAGTTTAACCAGAGGGGATTAACCCCTGAACTTATTCCTTAGGGAACCCAGAAATAACTAAAGTTATCCCTTGATGGTAGAGTGGTAATTTTAAAAATGTGCTTATCCCCTTAGCTATCCTCTGGATAAATGCTATCCTATATATTTATCCAGGGATAGCCAAAAAGCTATCAAACATAGCCTTATAGTTTGCACTACAAGAGAAGAACAAAATAGCGACGAAACTTAGCGACGGATCTACATTCGTAGCAAATAGCTTCAGAATAGCGACGGATCAGCGAGTAAAAATAATAAAAAAATTATTATTTTAGCGACGGACGTTTCCGTCACTAAAAAAATTTTAGCATCAAATTAGCGAGAGAAAATTTTCATCGCCAATAATAGCGACGGATTGTAGCGACGGATCTCCATTCGTAGCAAATTGCTTCGGATCAGCAACGGATCAGTGAGTAAAATAATAAAAAATATTATTTTAGCGATGAACATTTTCGTCGCTAACAAAATATTTTAGCATCAAATTAGCGATGGAATATCCGTCGCTAAACTTCGCGACGGATTTTTTCCATCGCTATTTGTTAGATCAATTTTTATCTCTTCTAGCGACGAAATTTCTGTTGCTATTTTAGCGACGGAAATATTCCGTCACTATAATTTTTTAAACTCTTATTTCAAAATAGTAGCGACGGAAAAATTCCGTTGCTATATTTTTTAAAAACTAGAACGGTAGCTTTGGAAATTTACCGTTGCTATGTTTATATTTTTTTTAAATGCATTTTGAACAGTAACGACGAAAAACGTTTTCCGTCGCTACGATTTTTTTAAACTACGTTTTAAATAGTATATCTATGAAATCGTAGTTAAAGCCTATGCAAATTGCTATATCTGGTATTACAATGAACACATAATGGAAACTGATGCCAAAGTCATGGATGATGTCCAATGAATATTAAGTCTGACAATTGTCACTGTCTTGGATCCGTCGCATAAAACAATGGAAGAAGACAGAATAGTGGAATTTATGTGCTGTGAATGAAGTGAATTTTTATTTTTATGTCTCGATGTTTTATGATATCCTGTGCTTTTGAGACTCAAAAGGAAATTACGATAGGAGTGCCAGAAGACTTGCATTATTAGATGGATTGAAATATTGGCTGATAAAGATCAGACCAAGTGTCATAAAGGTGTACATGATGGAGGTAAAGAAAGAGCTAACCATAAAGCTCCATAAAGTTAGAAATAAAGATTAAGTTATCCCATGCCAGTGTGGCCTTGGCTAGGCACTAGCAATGCATTGAACACAATGGACATCATGCAAGTTCTGCATAAGCGTTCCAGTCCTTGACCCAACCTGCCAGTCCTATACAAAATGAGAGAAAGTTAGCATGTTTGGATCTGCATGATTCAGGTTTGCATACAAAAGCTAATGAGATACATGGCTTCTAATGAAGTTTACTAGAATATACAGGGATTAATGACATTAGTCAATTTGGGCTGATGGCTAGACCCAAGTCAATTTTGGAAACTGTGACTTGGTCACAATAGTGGTTCAGTCGTCGTGGTTTCATCTAGCTCACCAGGTTCAAGTCACCACTTAACATAACTCTGAATAACGTTCTTTTTCTATACTCTCTTTGAGAGAAGTTGCGTTAAGGATCCTGCCTTGTTGGATCTGGGCATGCCCTTCTCATGATCCATTGTTTGTGATGAAAAATTAAAGAAGAAATACTAGAGAAAGTAAAAAATAGATAATTGGAGGTAGTTTGCTAGTATTGAAAGCCAATAATGGTTCACGATATAATAAAAATGCTGCCTTGTGCCTCCAAAGGATAGCCTTTTGTTATCATGCATGTTATTTCTCTTGTAGTGGTTGTCTGGTCGATACAGGCAGCTTCTTTATCCAAAGGATAGCCTTTTGTTATAGAAATAGATAGTGGCTCACAAGTTAGCTATAAATGTATTCAACCAATAAAATCATTGTTTGAATTGATCAGTCTGGCTATGTTGCCTTTGTGGTATCCTACTTATTTAAATTACATTGAGCATGCTCAGGAGCTATCACTGCTCCCTGGTTTTAGATCAATGCCTCTCCAAGAAGGGAAGGAAAAGGATGTTTTTCAAAATTTTAAGGTTGAATTGTTATTTCACTTGAATGATAATAAGAGTATAAATAACCAGGGTTAAAATTGAATGCTGTAATTTTGTGCTTTTCTTTCAAATAATCATCAAGATATGTTAAGTGATTGATGTTTTCTTGTTGTGTATTTAACATTTAGTAAGTCCTCAACTTCTGTTTTACTTTGTTGCTCGTCTTGCAGTTGTGCATACTTCTGTTAAGCTGTCATTAGTAGCTCCAACATAAATTGTCATCTTGGAATTAATACCTTACAATGATAAACTGATTGCTTGGTTGAAGTAGATTCTTATTGGTTGTTTGCAGCCAGTTCCAGATTAGTTGTGAGCTAGATTTTGATTGAGATAGGGACTTCTGCTTTGTTCAAGTGCAATTGTTTAGTGTGAAATGTATTTATTTACTGATTCATTTTTGTCTTGTCTCTAATTATCTTGGTTGATATAAAGATAATCTGGAGTCCAAAATGAGAATTTTATTCGCTTTCTTTTTCAACCCAGGGTCCTGGACAGGTACATGAAGCTTATGGTTACCCAGGTCCACAAACTGCTACTGGGTAGAGTAGCTTCCAAATTTATTCTTTATCAAGTAATATTTATAGTTGTTGGAAGGCCACTGACTTGGTGTATCCCTTCCAGTTATCCAACTATGAACAGTTCTGTGGAGGTTAAGATTCCTAATAGTGCAATAAGTGTGGAATGGGATTTTTGAACACAATTGGATGAGACCTGGCACGCCAGTTGGAAAACTTAAACCTATTGCTTCTTCAAGCTGTTACCATGCATTGAAGTGTTACATGTTAAATACTGTTTGAACACAATTGCTTAGTATATTATGTTTGTCTCTGTGCATGAACTCCATTTTGAACTATTGAGCAGCTTATGCTGTGCACCTAGTACTGTTGCTGGATATGTGCCCTACTTAGCATTTTGAGACCACATAATCACCATATTTTAATGTGGACCCATGCGGATGAAGCAATTTTAAGTTGATAATTATGTTTGATGTGGTTATGTAGTGGGCCTTGCACGGGTATTAATTATGTAGTGGGCCTTGCACCTAGTCTTATATATTGTTTTTATTTATTTTGTTTCAGAAAGAATTTACTTGGGATCCAGAGCTTGAGAGTATAATCAAGCGCAGATGGTTACAACAGGCTGCTACACGTTATAGTGACACTTTGAGCAAGTGGAGAGCATCTGGCAGTAAACCATCACGAGTTCCAGAACATGTTTGGGATAGTTGGCAGAAAGAATGGTCCACTTTGAGTTCAAGCAGCGATCTACTATTGCCTCAAAGAACAGACTTAGTGAGACGGGCGACTCAGGTTCAGGTCCCTCACGACATACAGGGGGTTCTATATCCATGGTGGAGCGTAGCGTACGGATGGTATATTGATCATGATAAATTCATTTGAATTTGTTATTTATTAATATATAAGGTTATAAAATGTATGTTAATGTCTTTGTTTTATTTACATGTGTATTATATGCTTGTAATATGTAGTTAATATATTTTCTTTATTTTTTTTTCTATGATCAGGCAAAAGAGTTAGGACGTGAACCAATCCTATAGAACTTTTTGAGGCTACACACACTAGAAAAACTGCATCAGGAATTGAGTATGTGGATCAGCGGTCTAAGGCTGTCGCAGTAAGTATTTACCAAACTTAATAAATTTTCATATTTAAAAATTTATTTTTTGCTTTTTCGATTAATCTCATGTAATTTTTATTTTTCATACTTAAATTTGTATTGTAGGATCGAGTGCAGGCCCTTAGAGAGACTGCATCTCAGCCAGTGGAGGGATCCAATGAGCCATGTGAGCCAGATTTGAGGCAGATATTTTTAGAAGCAGCTGGTGGCCAAAAAAAACAGCGTGTATACGGGATAGGCACCAAGGCATCACATTTCTACGCTGGACCTCCTCCTTTCATTCCACTAGCACATCACGGGATATTACTATAGAGCAGTTGCGTGCTACTATTAAACAAGAAATGCAGGAGGATGTTCAGATTATGCTGGAGACATAAAGACAGCAGATGCGAGAAGAATTTCGACTCGAGATGCGACAGATGATAGCAGAGCTTACTCGTTCTGACCATATTTCAGCTCCAGCTCTACCGAGAGATTCACCTCATTCTGATAGCATGTAGAACCATATTTTGATTACTGAATTTTATTGGATATTAATTATGTTTTGAAGTTTATTGTTAAAAAATTGTTTGTAATATATTTTAATATATATTTCATGACTTCTTTTTGGTATTATATTTGTATTTCAATAAATTAAATTTTAAATTTACAAAAATAAAATAAAAAAAATAATAAATTATTAAAAAATATTAATGATAATTAGTGATGGATAACAAATCCGTCGCTAATCCATCGCTAATTAGCTACGGATGACAATCCGTCGCTACTTAGTAACGGAATTATATCCCTCGCTAATTAACAAATGGATGACAAATCCGTCGCTATTTCGTCGCTAATTAGCGATGGATTTTTATCCCTCACTAATTAGAAACGGATGATAAATCCGTCGCTAATCAGTTGCTAATTAGCAACGGAATTATATCCCTCGCTAATTAGTAATGAAATTATTCCGTCGCTAATTCGATCGCTAATTTTAGCGACGGATTTCAATTTCGTCGCTAACTGTTTGCGAGGAGCATTTCTGAGACGAATTTTATCTGTCGCAATTCCGTCGCTATATAAGATTAGCGACGGAATTCATACTTTTAGCTACGGAAAAATCCGTCGCTAAATTTATTTTTCTTATAGTGATGGCTTTTGAGAATAAAAGGAGATATCCATCCCCCCTGGATATCCCCTCTTATTCCCTATTTTCAAACACTACCTAAGAGACCACTGACTATAATCAAATATGGTGATGACAACATTGACGGCACAAACTCTTAGACCACAGAGGGGAGAGAGAGAGCGCCATATGAACTAGCTAAGTAGGGGTTTAATGTGACATAGGTGTTAGGTTGGGCTTAAGCTACTCGAAACTCATATCCACCTTGAAGTTATTGGGGCTAAGAAGCCGGAACAACAGAGGTTGTCGCAATGTCACAATCTACCTCATACTTTGAGCAATTAAATTGTTCAAATTCTTTACCATACGAGGTTATAGAGCATGGCGTAGATCGCCTGCTAAGGAAAGCTTCCAAGCCTAATGAGCTGGAGTTGGAGTCGGTGTGGCCCTTCTAGATGGACCTGCAAATCTTCAAACCATTGGTTTTTCTTGGACTTTTTCCCACCAACATATGTGATAGAAACTGCCTTTAGCTCTGGCAATCTATGATTGCTTCATTCTCCTTAAAAATTGTTGTCGCTGGAATCCGCTCTCCGACTCGGGCGTCTGGTCTCCTAATCGAGCTCCCTCCTGGGCGGACCTGCAAGGAAGCCTACACGCGGAGGCGCTGGGGGTGGCCCTCCGCGGAAGACCCTTCGATGCTCAAGTCAGTAAGGGACCGACGGGCAACAAGATGAGAGGAGAAGGCTCTCGCCGGAGAGTTCCTCCAGAGAGCTCTGGGCAGATTAGCAATGGCAGAATAGAGGGCTAAGAGCGGTAGAGTGAGCAAGTGCGCTGAGAGAAAAGAAGGGGAATAGCATCCGAGAATGCGCATGTACCTCAGGGGGTCTGGAACTACAATATTTATAGAGGATCACCTGATCATTAGGGAGGAGCGTCGTGGGCCCGAAGGTCGTTGGGATTCGAATCCAGTTTGTTATGGGTCTGGTAGGATCAGTATCCGGTTAGTTAGTGGATCGACGGCTGGGAGAGCTTGTTGCTGCCTAGGGATCTGACGGGGGCATAGGTCCCAAGGTGTTAGGCTCCCTTAGGCCACTTTCTGATATGATTTCCGCTTAGGATCTCGGGAGTTTGGGCTTTCCCGCGTCGAATTCTGCGGAGGGGGTAGTGTCGCTCGGACTGAGCTAAGCTAAAACAACAGCCTGACAATCAGGGCCAAGGAGGGAGATAGGTCGGTTAGAAGAACCGACAGACGAAGGTCGATAGCTCGGCTGGGGCCGAGAGACGGGATAGGTCGGCTGGAGGAGCCGACAGACGAAGACCGATAGCTCGGCTGGGGCCGAGAGACGGGATAGGTTGGCTGGAGGAGCCGATAGACGAAGGTCGATAGCTCGGCTGGGGCCGAGAGACGAGGTAGGTCGGCTGGAGGAGCCGACAGACGAAGGTCGATAGCTTGGCTGGGGCCGAGAGACGGGATAGGTCGGCTGGAGGAGCCGACAGACGAAGACTGATAGCGGGATAGGTCGGCACCTCGAGGACCCCTGGTTCGGTGAGGGGCTGGAGCATCTCAATTCACCGACCTATCCTTGGCGGGCATCGCTCAATCAAACGGGAATCAGGGCTGACCTTAGCTGCGTGCACGATTAATGACGCATGATGATTTTACCCCCAAACAAAAATCATGTTTGCTCTTAGTTGTTTTGCACCATGACGTGGTGAGGAGGAGTTTTGATATGACCACCATGATAAACAAAATATCTTCGACCACGTCTGCATTCACGACCGTGTCCATGACCATGCTTTTATTTACAAAATTGATATGTAGTCGTATTCACTTTAGGGAATGGTACAAAGCCAGTTGGACGGGCTTCATGGTTTTCATTAAAAGTTTATTATTTTATTTAGCCACAAGAAGGTAGAAAATTAGTTCAAAATATTTCTTAAAATCTGAATATTTCTTAAAACCCTTTTCACGATATTGCTGCTGCAGGAGCAAATTGTAAGCATGAAAAATACAAAAAGGTTTTTTTCCAACATATCCTCATAAGTGTTTTTTTCTTTACATAATTTTAATTGGGAAGTAATTCTGAACATAATTGAATTGTATTCACTTACTATCTTATAATCTTTTAGACGTAAATGCATCCCGTCATAACGAGTCTATCCAAAAATGACTGTTTTTTATGGTCATAACCCTTAAGAAGAATGGCTGTTTTTTTATGGTTATAACGCTCTTTTATGTTATTCCAAAGGACAATGGGATTTTATCGTTAAGTATTCAACTTTTTTTATCTATTCAACTTTCAATCTTTCTTTAAGGTGGTGTTAGAAAGATCATTGCTTTTGCTTTGTTTTGGTTGGATGCCTCGTTATCATCTTTAATTGTATCACCAATGGCATTAACCTCTAGATGGATTTCAGCATATCAAGTATCTATGATAGATAATTTTTGTCTATGATATCTAGTGCCACAAAATCAAGTTTTACTAAATTTGTCATAACAATACTATCAAAGAGCACAAAGTAAATTAGTACACAACCTTTTATTAGAATAAAATTTATTCAAATTTAGAACGAAAATTATTCAAATTTAGTAAGGAGTAGAGACAATCATGTATATATATATATATATATATAATGATATTTATCTCAATAAAAGTTTCTTCAATAAATGTAAAATGATGAGGTAAAGAGTCGAGTCTGCTGATAACGTGCTATATTGTTATATAATTAAATAATATAATTAAATAACGTGCTATATTGCTATATAATTAAAGAGTAACAATAACATTGGTCTTATTTCATCTTTTCTTATTTCATCCGTATCTTATTTCATCTATCCGTTTCAAATACAATTCCTAATCTATTAATAGGCATAACCTTCCTTAAATACTAATGGACACCATCTTTATAACTTGACATAATCTTTCTTTAGAATATAAATGGACATCCAATATTATAACAGATTTAACAAAGTTAGTATATAATTTTTTTATTCTCCGTCGTGTAATTCCCGAAAATAACGTAGAGAGGAGAGTAAAATGAGTTTCAGACAGAGATGGAATCAGACTTAGTTTTTTCTAACAAAATTCTGTAGATCTTCCCTACTTATTTATAGAGATGAAGAGGAGGATCGCTATGACAACGTATTTAAGTCGTAGAAGTGTAATTTTATTTCTTGTAACCAAATTTCTGATCGTGAAAAGCAGGAGTTCAAAGAAAAAAGAAGAACATTTCACATAATTTCAACCCGAGATCCTGTGAGGGAAGGCTTGTTAAATTTATGTTTTGAGGCGGTTTATGGCCGTTTGCGAGAAATAATCGATGGCATGTGTTGTAAATTAACTGAACTTCACGCTTTTTTTTTTTTTTTTCAAAAGGGGTTTGCCACGTCAGTTATGTTATGCTGTCGTGGAGGGTGATGTGTCCTATGACGTAGCTCTGACATGAAGATCATGTGGCCACGTTTATGTGGAAGAAATTTAGGGACTTATATGTAATTGGGAAGCTTCTGTTTTCACGATAAAGGATGCTATGCCGATGAGTTCCTTAAAAAAAATCATAGAAAATTGTAGGATTGTCCGATTTAGATTATTTTTATGCCGTTTTTCTTCTAAAATCATGTAGATTAACAAAGTTCATGCACATTACAAAAATATCGAATGTTGATTATATATATATATGGCTTGGAAAGGGATTGGGATCCAGATTTTAATAATATATTAACTTTGATTTCATTGATTATAAGATAGATCCATTTCTTGCTATGCATGAGCACATCAATAAATTGAATAAGAGATTTATGAGGCTTTATAGGAGAGGTCTCAAGGTTTGGCTAAATACTAGGTACATGATTATGTTAGATTTCTTACTAGATAAATGGGAACATGTGGTATAGTCTAATAAAGAAACTACAATTATCATTAGTTTAGTTTATATTGCTGCAAAAATAATTGATAATTATACTAATTATTGATTTTGTGCAATCTCTATTAAGTTGAATATCATTGCTACGACAAGCATTGTTGTTGGTCTCAATTCATGATTATATAGGTAATGATGTTGTGCTCCAAAAAAATCTACACATCCAACTTCCATGGCAATTATCTCATTTTATCCTCTTCCACATTCTAGCACCCCAACTTTTATTGTAACAATAGATGAATGGAAAGTCTACAATCTAACATCTACTAACCCATTATTTTAAAGAAAATGAATTATGGCTCCCCTATTAGGCATCCTATAAAACATCCTACCCTCACTTTTCTTTGGCTTACCATGTACCAATTGTTAAAAGTTTCAAATCGGCAGCCTAAGAAGCTTCGGTACAGAGAACCCTTCCTTTCCTTTCATGCCAGCTACGCTTATTATCAGAAGTATAATAAATCAAATTCATATATATATATATATATATATATATATATATATATATATATATATATATACACAATTCTTGCATTCAGCGATATACCAAGGCTTTTCAATATATGGAGCGTAACCCATCATTAGGGGTCAACATAGAATGTACTTGAAATTTTAAGTTCAAAAACAGGATCCTTGAATCATGACACAGCATACATACAATAAGATTTTCAAACAAACATCACCATATTCATCTGTCACCAGACTGCTTTGACGGAATGGAACTCCCATTTATTCGTGTATCTTCACGGTCAGTCCATACCTAATTCCATTGCATTTGTAAGAACACATTTTATTTAGAGACTCATTTGTCATCAGCATAAATATACCTATATAGATGAAAATAATAATCATTTTGTTTTAAACTTCTTTAAGATACTACAATCATTTTTCCTTTAATTTTTTTTAAAAAAATTTTATTATCTTTTATTAAAAAAAATGTATTTGCAATGCAAAGCACGACTAATGTTAAGACGATGGAATACATGATGGAAGGCTGTAATTTTATCAACTAACGGAATATGCATTGGGATTTTTTTTTTTTGTGTCATCGGGTTTTATTTATTAAATGAATTGACAGACATTACAAGTGCATTTGTTTATAGCACACGGTTTTTCTTACGTGCCTTACTGACTCGAGAGGAATGTGATTTTATAAATGGTTGCCACCTCAAAAACTTAGTTTCTTTACCTAGAGATACTATTTGATGTTGCTAATAGAGCCATGTATAAGTTAACGGTCGAAACTAGCTGACAGCGAAAGTCAAAAGGGCACAGACGACCTCTCAAGCTGGCCTCAGTCCTCAGACTCGGCCCTGGCCTCTCATGTCAGCCTCAGCCTTTGGACTCGGCCCCGACCTCTCAAGTGCCTCAATCCCTGGACTCGGCCCCGACCTCCCAAGCCGGCCCCAGCCTTCAGACTCGGCCCCGGCCTCTCAAATCGGCCTCAGTCCCCGGACTCGGCTCCGGCCTTTCAAGTTGCCCTTAGCCTCCGAACTCGGCCTCGGCCTTCGGCACCAGCCCACATGTCTGGCAAGACCTGGCCCACCACTTGCGGCCCACATGTCTGGCCAGACCTGGTCTACTAACCACCTGCGGCCCATGTGTTTGACAAAACCTAGCCCATCAACCATCTGCGGCCCACTCGTCTGACAAGACCTGGCCCACCAGCCATCTGCGGCTCACTCGTCTGATAAGACCAGCCCATCAATTATCTGCGGCCCACTCGTCTGACAAGATAAGGCCCACCAACCGTCTATGACTGCTCAGATCAGATGGGACAAGGCCCACCAGTTCTGACATTCCATACAGAAGACATCTTCCATTACAGGGCCCCACGTGGCTCACCCCATCGCCAGGTGGCAAGGACCGTCCATAAATCAGGTAAGAGGGATCCCTGACGAGGTATGGACAATTAAGCACTCAAGAGAATTTTTCACTTTTCAACTTTCTCTTTCGAGCTTCCTCAAGCTCATGGCTATGATTTTGATCACTAACTTGAGCGTTGGAGGATTTCTGCCAGAATATTCGGCTCCTAAGACTTCTTATAGGTCCGAGGAGGAGCGGAACCCTATCATAAAACTCACAGTATTCTTATAGATGCTCGTGTAAGGTGATTAGGCATCATCAGATTGTCGCACCAAGTAGAGGAAGGCCACCTGCGACAAGAGTCATTACTGTTGTTTCCATCAGGACTACGGTCACGACACAGAAGATTATCGCAACTTGAAGCATGCTATCAATGAGCTCATTAAGAGGGGCTACCTCAAGAAGTTCATCCAGAAAGGACCTCCAGTCATTCCAGCATTAATGGGGCCTCTGCCTATCCAAGCCAACATCGACAATGCCCCGACCGAAAAAATGGTGGGCATGGTCTCCTGGGGGGCATGTTCTACCTCCAAGAGGCCGAGAGGGGATGAGAGAATAGAAAATGTAATCCTCTTTCTAAAGAAGAGCTAGCAGGGGTAAATAACTTGAATGATGATAGCATTGTCATCTCTATGACAATAGCTAAGCATCTTGTAAAAAAATTTTGGTTGATAGCGGAAGCTCCACTGACATCCTTACCTATGATGCTTTTGTTTGAATGAACTTGTCTCCCAGTTCTCTCCGATCGGTGACAATGCTTCTGGTTGGCTTCGCGGGAGACTCTGTAAAGGTGAATGGTGAAATTACCCTACCGGTTATGACAGGGACATTGCCATGCCAAAGCACGGTCTTCAAGAGGTTTCTGGTTGTCCGAGTAACTTTGGCTTAAATGCCATACTCGGGCGACTTGGTCTAAACCTGCTTGATGTAGTTATATCTACTGAGCACCTTCTTGTCAGGTTCCCCACCATGAGGGGATTGGCGAGATGCGTGGGAAGTAAAATCTAGTGCAACTATGCTTCCACATGGCTCCTAGCCCCTGAGAGGCGATGGTTCCACTAGCCTCAGAGCTGCTTGATTCTAGAGAATCAGAAAAAAGAAGGGATCCAGCTGAGCATCTACTGAATTTTCACCTCGGAGATGACCCGGCAAGGACGGTGCAAGTCGAAGAGCTTCTTCTTGCGGAGGCAAGGGACCAACTCCTTACTTTCTTGCAGGCTAACTTGGATATCTTTACCTGGTCGGCATTGGACATGCCTGGTATAACCTCGGAGGTAATTACTCATAAGCTCAATATTGACCCAATGTACCGACCAGCCATCACAAGAAAGAAGTTTTGCCCCTGAGCGACAGAGGGTCATTGACGAAGAAGTCAATAAACTACTTATTGCTGGCCATATTGGAAAGCACACTACCCGGATTGGTTGACCAATGCAGTGATGATCTGCAAGGCGAATAGGAGTTGAAGGAGCTGCATCGACTTCACCGACCTTAATAAAGCATCTTCAAAAGATAGCTTTTGTTGCCCCGAATTGACCAGCTGGTCGATTTCACATTTGGCTATGAGCTCCTCAGTTTCATGGATGCCTTCTCCAGATACAATCAAATAAAGATGAACCCGAAGGACGAAGAAAATATCTTCTTCATCACCAAGAAATGCATCTATTGTTATAAGGTAATGCCCTTTGGTTTGAAAAATGCAGGGGCCACTTACAAGAGATTAATGAATAAGGTCTTCAAGGATCAAATTGGATGAAACATGAAGGTGTACATGGATGACATGCTGACCAAGAGCTCACGCACCGCCGACCATGTTGCTGATCTGGAGAAAACTTTTAATAACCTCCGATGTTACCAAATGAAATTCAACCCTTGCAAGTATACATTCGAGGTCACTGCTGAAAAGTTTCTTGGTTTTTTTGGTGACCCAACGGAGGATTAAGGCAAACCCAAAGAATATTTAGGTCATTCTTAACATGAGGCAACCGACCAATAAGAAGGAAGTGCAGCGACTCACTGGAAGAGTGGCCGCTCTAAGACGTTTCCTATTAAGATCAACTGAAAGATATCTGCCCTTCTTCAAAGCCCTACGCAAGGTGAATGGCTTCGAGTGGACGGAAGATTGCTTGAGAGCCTTCAAAGAGCTAAAAAAGTTCTTATTCACCCATCGCTACTGTCGAAGCCGAAGGAAGGGGAGAGTCTTTTTCTTTATCTTGCCACCTCCCCGAAGGCAATCAGCTCTGTTCTTGTGCGCCTTGACTCCGACGGAATATAGAAACCCGTCTACTACACTTGCAAAGTACTCATGATGCGAAAGTCAGGTACTCCAAAATTAAAAAAATATTTTTGCTCTAATTATCTTTGCTCAACATCTCAGTCCATATTTTCAAGCCCATCCAATCGTGGTGCTCATGGACCAATCCCTCAAAGCTATTTTAGCTCATCCTGACACCTCCGATCGACTGGCTAAGTGGGCAATCAAATTGAGGGAGTTCAATCTTTCGTTCCAATCAAGATCAGCCCTAAAGTCCTAAGTCTTGGCGGATTTTTTGATTGACTGCACTGGACAAAGGAGCAGATGGAAGAACCCCTAATGATACGCCCAGACACTGAGTCCGAGAGCGGCGAAGACCTAAGTTCTCCATATGGACGGGGCCTCAAACTCCCAAGGAAGCGGAGCAAGTCTTATACTTGCAGGCTCGGAGGGGACGATGGTGGAATATGCCCTCCGGTTCCTCTTCAAGGCTACAAATAATCAAGCCGAGTATGAAGCCCCATTGGCAGAATAAAGCTCGCACGGAAGCTCGAAGTGAAGTACCTCAGAGCCTTCACTAACTTCCAGCTTATCTCTAGACAAATCACTGGAGAATATGAATCTTGAGACCCTATTATGTCTCGGTATCTGAATAAGATCAGGTCACAAACCTTCTTGCTAACTTATTTCAGCATTAGCTATATCCCCAGGAACGAAAACACCAGAGCCGATGCCCTATCACGGCTAGCCACCTTGGTAGATAACACTCTGGGAAGAACTTATGTTGAGCATTTGGAAGCTCCGAGCATCGACGTTGTGGAAGAAGTCTTGTTGGTCACACAGGAGACAACGTGGATGGATACTTACATTTGCTACCTTACTGATGGCACTCTTCTTGCAAATCATACAAAAACCAGGCTGCTTAAGCGGAGGGCCTCCAAGTTCGTGCTGTTAAATGGCCAACTATATAAGAGGTCATTCTCTTATCCTCTCCTCAAGTGCGTCGGTCCTGCAGATGTCGATTACATTCTCAGATAGATTCACGAAAGCATATGGGAAACCATCTGGAGGGCAGATTGCTGGCGTACAAAGCTCTCTGCCAGGGGTATTACTGGCTCACCTGCAAGAAAATGCCACTGAATTGGTCCAGAAGTACAATAGTTGCCAGCGATATGCCCATATCCAATGGCAGTCCACTTCCCAACTGAACCCGCTCTCAGTCCTATGGCTCTTCGCTCAATGGGGAATGGATATCCTTGGACCATTCCCTTCGGCTTCAGGCCAACGAAGGTTCCTGCTCATTGCCATCGACTACTTCACCAAATGGGTCGAGGTCGAAGCATTAGCCAAAATTACTGAGAGCAAGGTAAAGTCCTTCTTCTGGAAGTTCATCATCTGCTGCTTTAGACTACCCCATACACTCATCACTGATAATGGCTGGCAGTTCGACAATACTACTTTTAAGAAGTTTTGCACCAAGCTGAACATATGTCACCGGTTGACTTCTGTCGACTACCCACAGACTAACAAAGAAGCCAAAGTTATTAATCGGACCATCCTTTAAGGACTCAGAACCCGATTGGATGAATTCAAGGGCAGATGGGTGGAGGAGCTTCCGAGCGTGCTATGGGCGTATCATACAACTCCAAGGATTCCAACAGGAGAGACTCCTTTCAGCCTTATCTTCGGATCAGAAGTGATCATCCCTATGGAGAATCGGCCTTCCAAGTCCTCAAGTGGAGTCATACAACAAAGAAGACAATTCCAGTTAACTAAGAGCCAGTCTCGATTTCATCGATGAGGTGCATGACCGGGCATGGCTTAGAATGGCTTCATTTTGCGAGCGAGCAAAAAATATTACAACGTCCGAGTCCACCCTAAGACAAGTCGCCATGGAGACTTAGTCCTCAAAAGGGCCATGGTATCCGAGCCAATGGAGGGGGGCAAGCTATCTCTAAACTGGGAAGGGCCCTATCAAGTCATTGAAACACTTCACCAAGGAGCATACCAGATTGAAGGGCTCGATGGGCAGCCAATCCCCCGCACCTAGAATGCAAATAATTTCCATCAATATTATCAATAATGTATGCATTTGACTGATGAAAATAAGAGGAGCCTTAAATATTGTCTTTTCATCCGACTTGAAAGTTCAACAACCCCTCGGGCTGGCGCAAGAAACTCCCAAGGCGGTTCGCTTATTCTTCAACAACCCCTCGGGCTGGCACAAGAAACCCCTAAGGCAGTTAGGCTTATTCTTCAACAACCCCTCGGGTCGGCGCGAGAAACCCCTGAGGTGATTTGGCCTATTCTTTAACAACCCCTCGCGCCGGCGCAAGAAACCCCCGAGGCGATTCGGCTTATTCTTCAACAACACCTCAAGCCGGTGCGAGAAACCCTCGAGGCGGTTTGGCTTATTCTTTAATAGACCCTCGGATTGGCACGAGAAACCCCCAAGGTGGTTCAGTTTATTTTTCAACAGCCGCTCCGACAGGCGTGAGAAACCCTCGAGGCGGTTCTAAAAGGCGCTCGATGGTCTTGCGACGATCAGGTCACCCCTCGGGTCGATGCGAGAAATCCTTGAGGTGGTTCAAGACCCTCGATGGTTCCGATGACTCTTGAGTCACCCCTCGGGCCAGCACAAAGATACCCCCGGGCGGTTCCAAAAGGCGCTCGATGGTCTTGCGACTATCAAGTCACCCCTCAGACCGGCTTGAGAAATCACCGAGGCAGTTCAAGACCCTCAATTGTTCTGATAACTCTCGAGTCGTTCCTCGGGCCGGCACGAAGAAACCCCTGAGGCAGTTCCAAAAGGCGTTCGACGGTCTCGCGACTATTGGGTTACCCCTTGGGCCGGCGCAAGAAACCCCCGAAGCGATTAAAGACCCTCGATGGTTCCGATGACTCTCGAATCACCCCTTAGGCCGGCACGAAGAAACCCTCAAGACGGTTTCAAAAGGCGCTGACGGTCTTGCGACTACCAGATCACCCCTCATGCCGGCGAGAGAAACCCTCGAGGTGGTTCAAGACCCTCAATGGTTCCGATGACTCTCGAGTCACCCCTCAGGCCGGTACGAAGAAACCCCCAAGGTGGTTCCAAAAGGCCCTCAACGGTCTCACGACTATCAAGTCATCCCTCGGGCCAGCACGAGAAACCCCCAAGATGGTTCAAGACCCTCGATGGTTCCGACGACTCTCGAGTCACCCCTCGGACCAGCACAAAGAAACCCCCGAGGCGGTTCCAAAAGGCACTCGACAGTCTCGCAACTAATGAGTCACCCCTCGGGCCGGAGCAAGAAACCCCCGAGGCGGTTCTTAACCCTCGGTAGTTCCGATGACTCTCGAGTCATCCCTCGGGCCAGCACGAAGAAACTCCTGAGGTGGTTCCAAAAGGTGCTCGATGGTCTTGCGACTATCGGGTCACCCCTTAGGGCGATGCGAGAAACCTCCGAAGCGGTTCAAGACCCTCAATAATTCTGACGAATCTCAAGTCACCCCTCAGATTGGCACGAAGAAACCCCCAAGGCAATTCCAAAAGGTGCTTGATAGCCTCGCGACTATCAGGTCACCCCTCAGGCCAGCGCGAGAAACCACCGAGGCGGTTCAAAACCCTCAATGGTCCCGATGACTCTCGAATCATCCCTCGAGCCGGCACGAAGAAACCCCCCAAGATGGTTCCAAAAGGCACTCGATGGTCTCATGACTATCTGGTCACCCCTTGGGCCGGCGCAAGAAACCCACAAGGCAGTTCAAGACACTCGATGGTTCCGATGACTCTCGAGTCACCCCTTGGCCCGGCACAAAAAAACCTCCAAAATAGTTCCAAAAGGTGCTCGACGGTCTTGCGACTATCGAGTCACCCCTAGGGCTGATGCGAGAAACCCCCGAGGCAGTTCAAGACCCTCGATGGTTCCAATGACTCTTGAGTCACCCCTCGGGCTGGCACGAAGAAACCCCTGAGGCGGTTCCAAAAGGCACTCAAAGGTCTCGCGACTATCAGGTTATCCCTCGGGCCGACATGAGAAACCCCTAAGCGGTTTAAGACCCTCGATGGTTTCGATGACTCTCGTGTCATCCCTTGGGCCAGCACGAAGAAATCCCAAAGGCGGCTCCAAAAGGCGCTCAACAATCTTGCGACTATCGGATCACCCTCGGGCCGGCACGAGAAACCCTTGAGCCAATTTAAGACCCTCGATAATTACGACGACACTCGAGTCACCTCTCGAACCGACGCGAAGAAACCCCCTAGGTGGTTCTAAAAGGTGCCAGACAGCTTTAGCAGCCCTTGGGCCACCTCTCGGGCCGACATAAAGAAATCCTCGAGGCGGTCTCAAAAGGTTTTCAAACTTGCCTCGGTAGCCTCTAACCGGCATCGACACCCTAAAATCACTTTAGCAAATGCCTAAGGGACAGAAGTGGACTTAGCCATTGCTAAGAGTCTACGCAAGCCTCAGACCGGCTGCCGGCTCTCGAGGTGAGCTGGGGAGAATAGGACGCACCCTATCAAGCCTAAAGGTTGAAGCCGAGACATGATTACAAGAAGACAAGGGTGCTACAAAAAGCTAAGTACATCACACTTAGACAAAATATTTCTTTTCATTAATATTTAAATGCAGTACAAGAAAACCGACTCGAGTCAGATTACATCAAAAGATAAATATTAGAACAAATGAAAAAGTACTAAAGACTATGGCTCGGTGGGCCCTGGTCCTTCCTCGACGCCATCCCTCCCTGGCTCCTCTTCTTCGTTGGGATCTCCGAGCTGAATGTCTTCAAGTCCAGCGATCTTGAAGACCGAGGATACCTTCTCTTTGCAGTGCTCGAAGCCCTTGAAGTACGCATGAGTGCCGCCTCATTCACCTCCTCAACAAAATTGGTGGAGCCTTTGATTGCTCCACGGCCTCTCGAGCCTGGGCCTTGGCGTTGGTCATCCTCTCCAACCTTTTCTGCAGAAGATCGGGCCTCCGCCTCCACGAGGGCAACCTTTTCTGTGGTAGCTCGGGCCTCCGCCTCGGCCTTTTTGGCCCGCTCTTCAGAATCACCCAGCTTGAGGGTGACATCCTCCAACTTCTCTTCAATAGGCCTTAGCCTCGCCATGGCCTCCTCCAACTTGGCCTCTGTGGCCCTCACACGCTCGAATTCGTCCCTAGCCTTACTCTTGGCCTCTTCAAACTACGCTTCCAAACTGCGGTTCTCCTCCCAAGCATACCAAAGTTCATTGGCCATTGCTGCCTCTCGGGCTCGAACTTTAGCCAACTCCTTTCCCGCATCGTCAGGCCGAGCTTTAGCGGCGGTCGCTTCCCTCTGGGCGAGACCACAATTATTGGCGGTTTGAAGGCAGGCATCTCGAAGGGTGAAGATGTCATTCGTCGTCTGCAAAGATCAATATGTCAATTAAAGCCCAAGTCGAGTCAGAATAAAGAAGGACAACACAAAGATGCTTACCTGAAGCACGTAAATGTACAAGATGTCGAAGACATCGGTGATTGATCGATGGCGGAGCTCTTCCCGGAACTAAGTGAGGTGGACGCGCTCTCGCAGGCACTCTGCCAATCAACCGCTGTTCATCGCCGAGAGCCTCGATGGCGGTGCTCATGGGCATGCCCCCATGGCAGCATCAAGGGCGGTCTCTTGGTCGAGCATCGGCGGAGCTGTCAGCGTTGCCCCGCCCTCAGCCTCCATCCCCACCTCTGGCCTCCAGGACGGCCTCCTCCGCCCTTGGCTCTGCGGCAACCAGAGGCTCGTCCCTCGTTTGCTTTGGCGGAGCCGGCTGGCTATCCCTCTTCAGCTCTGCCTCAACCCCGGCGGGGGTATCCCCCCTATCGACACCTCGGCCAGGGCGCTCTCTCCTCTCGGCTCCCCCACGGGCACAGCCTCAGTAGGAACCGCGGGGGCTTGTGTCGGCTCACCCTGAACCTCCCGGTGAGGCCTCTTCGAAGCTAGCCTCACCATGTCACCAATGGCCTCCCTCCTCCTCTGAGCGCCCGCCCTCAGCTGCTCGGATGAAATCCTCATTACTGCGCAAGAGATAAAGGTAAAAAAAAGGAGTATTGCGCTCATCGGACACCAGTGACACGCCGGCCTCGCGGAGATTCGTTTCAGATAGCAGCTCCCAACAAGAAGGAATTTGGGAAGACACCAATAGGTTAAAAATCTCTCGATCCCTATCATCCACAGTTGAATTTCTATTCGGATTGACATCGGGACTACCCCAGCCCATCCTCACCCCGTCTAGGAGGGCAAAGAAGAAACAGGATTTCCATCCCTTAATCTTGGAGGGCAGGTCAAGTTTTAAGGCTCTTTGAGGTCTAGAGGTGAAGATCCACCACCCACCTCATTATGGTGTCAGAGTTTATACAAAGCCCAAAACAGGAAAACCCGGGCAGCCAAGCCATGGAAGTGGCAGAGTACAATAAAGGCACAGATGATCCGAATGAAATTTGGAATCAACTGTGCCAGGACAAGGTCATACCTATCTAGAAGATTAAGAATGAAAGGATAGAAAGGAAGGCAGAGTCTACTCTTAAAAAATTACTCATAAAGGCAACTCCACTGGATCGACTGGAAGTCACCCTGTCATCAGGCTCGAGAACAGATAGGTGGATGTTCTCAGGGACCCCATACCTAACCCTAAGGCTCTCTACTTCCTCGAAAGATATTGTGGAGGCGATCCCCTCTGAACCAGCCGAACTAGAGGTGATGACCGGAGTGGGTGCCAAACGAACTAGTGGTGGTGGAGAAACCCTAGGTAATGCTTGAGCCACGGTCGCCAAGCGATCGTGGATGGAGATACCACCGGCTGCCTGATGCCGTGCCAGGGAACCTCATCCTCAGAAGGATAAACCAAGGGCCTCTTATCCATCCTAATGGTACGAGAGCCCATGGGGGGAGTAAAACAAAGAAGAAGAAAGCAAGAAGAAACCCTAAGGCTCGGGACTCAAGAGGCGAAGGGAGCACGGAAAGAGTACTAAAGGCGTGAAAGGCCCGAAGGGATGGACTGGACAATTTTAATACGCAATTTTTGAATCGTCCAGCCTGATACAGTGCCACGTGGATGCCCATAAGTGGAGGCAATGTTCAGTTGTCAAAGGATCCTTCGCCGCTCGAAATACAATGCTTTGGTAACTCACGGGAAGATGTGATCCGCGGCTAATGATGGGACATTGGTGATGGTGATCCAATAATGATGCTTCTCTTTTTCGTCACTCAAGAAAGTTATACGTCAGCCAAGCCAAGCATCCCTGAACCTCTACAGAACCAAGTGTGAAAAAATTCAAATTCATGATAATCAGGCAAGATTTCAATCACATGGATCTTCGATAGCTTTAAGTGAAGGAAAAGCCAATAATACTAAACGTGGCCTAGAACCGACAAGGCATCGAATCTCAAAGCAGCTGGCGCCTCTCGGCGGATGCCTTGACAAAGACAAAAGGAAAAGGGAAAAAAAGGAAAAAAAAAAGAAAAAAAAAAAAAAAAAAAAAAAAAAAAAAAAACGAAAAAGGAAAAAAAAAAAAAAAAAAAAAAAAAAAAAAAAAAAAGGAAAAAAAAAAAAAAAAAAAAAAAAAAAAAAAAAAAAAAAAAAAAAAAAATTAAAAAAAAAAAAAAAAAAAAAAAAAAAAAAAAAAAAAAAAAAAACAAAAATAAAAAAAAAATTACTTTAAAAAAAAAATTAATTAATTTTAATTAATTTAATTTAATATTTAAAAAATAAAAATTAAAAATTAATTTAAAAATAAAAAAATTAATTAAAAAAAAAAAAAAATTAATTTTTAAAATTAATTTTTAAAATATATTTAAAAATTAAAAAATTAAATTAATTGAAATTAAAAAAATTAATTTAATTAATTTAATTCAACATTTTAAAAAAATTTTAAAAAAAAAATTATTTTTTAAAAAATTAAATTTTAAATTAATTTAATTAATTTAATATTTAAAAATTAATTTAATTAATTTAAAAATTATTTTTTAAAATTAAATTAAAATTAAAAATTAATTTTAAAATTAAATAAAAAATAAAAAATATTTTTTAAAATTAATTTACTTTTTAATTTAATTTTTAATTTAATTTTTTTAAATTAATTTAATTGTTTGCAAGAAGGGATAATTTTATTTTACAAAAGAGGCATGGGTAATTTTGTCAAAAGAAAAACTTATTAGATTACAACATAGCCGGTAATGTGGATAGCCACCTTCCCCTGAGGTAATGTGGATTACCACTCAAGTTGTAATCCATCCGGTGGGGCCCTTTTAAATTACCGATAATCTGGATAGATTACCTCCTATCAAACGCCCCCTTAGTTTATGTTGTTCTGTACGATGATCGAGATGGAATAATGATAATTTATTCCAACTAATTTTTTTTTATTAGCTGTTTACTTTCTCCCCCTAATGTTGGAAAAATAGACTCATCAAAATGACAATCGGCAATGATAATTCATTCTCCCCCTAAGTTCATGTTGTTCTGTACAAGGATCGAGATGGAACAATGGTAATTCATTCCAACTAATTTCTTTTACTAGCTGTTTATTTTCTCCCCCTAATGTTGGAAAAATAGACTCATCAAAATGACAATCGGCAAAACGTGACGTAAATAAATTTCATATAGATGGTTCAATATATTTAATTATAGATGAAGATTCATACCCAACATATATCCCTAACCTCCTTAAGGTCCCATCTTAGTGCGTTGTGGTGGAGCAATTGGAACATAAACCGCACATCCAAAAATTCTTAGATAAGAAATATTTAGTTCCTGACCATAAACCAATTATAACAGAAAGAAATCATCATGATAATTCGTTGGCTTGATGTGAATAAGTGCTGTTGCATATAAAATAACATGTCACCATATAGACAAATGAAGTTTTGCTTTCATAAGTAATGGTCTTGCAATTAGTTGGATCTGTTTGATAAGCGATTCCGCAAGACCATTTTAAGTATGAACATATGCTACGGAATGTTCAACAATGATTTCAATAGCAGTACAATAATCATTGAATGCCTGAAAAGTAATTTTACCAGCTAGTAGTCTTACAAACGCCAGGTTGTGAGTAGATAATAAGCATACATATGACCATCTAGTTGAAGCATCAATTAAAACCATGAAGGTCCACTTGGTAGGTGAATAGGTCCACAAATATCACCATGTATGTATTCCAGAAATCCAAGAAATTCAGTCTTGATTTTAGCCGTTAATGGCCTAATAATTAATTTTTCTTGAGAACAAGCAGCATATAAGAATTCATTTGGTCGTAATATTTTCTGATTCTTCAATGAATGTCCACATGAATTCTCTATAATTCTTCGCATCATAATTGAACCGGGATGACCCAACCGATTATGCTAAATTATAAAATTACTTTGATTAGTAAACTTCTGGTTTACTATAGCATATGCTTCAACTATGCTTATATTTGTATAGTAAACCATAGAAAAATGCAGGCAATTTTTCTAATACGCATTTCTTGCTTGAGATTGTACTTGTAATGCACAAATAATCAATATTGTATTCATTAGTTGTCTCAATTTGATATCCATTTATATAAATATCTTTAAAACTTAATAAATTTCTTTGAGACCTTTCAGAATATACGACATCATCAATTATGAATTTTATTCCTCTAGGTAAAATGGCTCTTCAAGAACCTTCAATCAATTTTGCACCACCATAAATTGTATTGATATTTGTTACCTACATTTTTAAGTAGGAGAAGCTTTTCATATCTTTAAGTATAATGTGCATTGTAGCACTGT
This sequence comes from Calamus simplicifolius, assembly GCA_900491605.1. Lineage (NCBI taxonomy): Eukaryota > Viridiplantae > Streptophyta > Magnoliopsida > Arecales > Arecaceae > Calamus > Calamus simplicifolius. The sequence goes on from UESW01000052.1 coordinate 25,607, forward strand.
AGGCACAAATTGTTGTTGTCGACAAAAGATCCTACTCGAGATAATTTCATTTTCTTTATGAAAAGAATGATATGTAGCGAAATATAAAATAGAATACAAGGCATATAAAGGCATAAAAACTAAAAGTTACATTTCATCATTGCATCAACTTCTTTAAAAAAACATATGTATAATAAGACTATTTTATTGCATGGTATTATTTGATAACGTAGGCATTCTTAAAATTAACCTTATACATTCATGCTATCAATTAGACCAGCATTATTTTTTTCTAGTTGGATAAAAAAGTTCCAAATCATCAAATCCAGTATCACAAGAGCCAGATTCAAAAACAAAATTTGTTTTCATCTTTTTTCTCATTCTTTTCAATGATTCCTGATAAAGTTCAACGAGGTGTTTTGGCATACCACAAGTACGCGACCAATGACCCTTCATTCTACAATGATAACATGAGTTATCCATCAAATTTTTACTTAAGTCCCCTTTGTATTTCCTAATTTTCTTTTTAATTTTCTTATTTTTCTCCCACTTTAAGTGATCCACGTCTGCATTCACGACCACGTCCACGACCATGCCTTTATTTAGTCGCAGATATAGAGCCAGTTGGACGAGCTTAATAATTTTTTATTAAAAGTTTATTATTTTGTTTAGCCACAAAAAAATTAGTTCAGAATAGTTCTTAGAATCTGAATATTTCTTAAAACCCTTTTCACGATATTACTACTATGAGCAAATTGTAAGTATAAAAAGTAGAAAAATTTTTTTTTCAATATATCCTCATTTTTTCTTCACATAGTAATTTTTTTTTTCTTCACATATCCTTATCAGTGATTTTTTTTTCACATAATTTTAATTAAAAAATAATTCTAATTCTAAACATAGCTAAATTGTATTCAACGGTCATAATGGCTATTTTTTACTTATAATTTTATAGATGGAGTTATGCTGGCGTTGTATGCAATGTGGGTTAACATTTTTTATGCTTTATATAGGTCCTTTGTGGACTAACATTTTTTATGCTTTACATGGATCCTTCGTGCTTTTCTTATAAAAGAGACTCCCTCATGGTATATTGGCTTCGATAGAATTGCTTCGATTACTCTCTACTCTCCAAATAATCCTCTGCTATGGGATGATCTCCAACTTACAAAGGTCCATGAATTTTAACGATGACCCTGCCTTCCTTCCGTTTGTATAAAAAAGAAAAAAAAAAAAAAAAGCCATCATGTTTTTATGCTTGGTCTACTCGTACGATCTATCTTTCAAATTTTTAGATATAAAAACATGATAATCTCTACTTCACTATACTCTTTCCCAACTGACTTACTAGATACCCAACTAATCCTGAATGCTCCTTAAATTTAATTAAAAAATAATTTAAAATGAATTATGAAGCATACACTCCAAATATTTATACATGAAATTAAATAAATTTAAATTTTCAACCTAAACAGAAAAGTTTGGTTGTATATTGTGCAATGAAGCTTTAATTTATAAAAGCATACAGAATCCCGGTGGATTCGAACCACCAACCTCTCAAGAATTGAAAGCGCCGCAGCACCTTCAAAGCCCCGAGCGCTCTTGCCATTTATAGAGCTTAGAGATCCAGAATACAACAGGGCGGACAGATTACTTTAATAAAAATATCCTCCAGCCTCATCAGCCAATATTTCACTAAAAAATTTATATCCGAACAAATTAAGCATATGCCCTAAAAAAAAATTTTGTAAGATAAATCACCGCACGATATGCTTAGCAAACCTGAAAAGTTGCAGCATAAAAATTCGATCCACTTAAAATCAAGCAGGTTCAACTCACCTACACAAACTTCAAATTACAAGCCAACCAAAATTATTTTTCCTCAAAGTTGATTTATCAAATAATTCAGCAAAAGACATAGCAAATTAACTAAAACCAACCGCGTCAAATATTTCAACTAGTAAAACGGCATATACCATTCAAATTCAAATTCCATCCAGAAGCTAAAACGCTGCCAACCGTGCCCACGCAATCCCTCGCAATCCAAAAGTTTAATGAGCTCGTTCATATAACGCAACCGGGCGAAAAACAAAAGATACAGCATTTAAACTGGAAAAACCCTTTCCATGAAAACAAAGAAGAAAGGTTAGGAGGCAAAAGATAAAGAGAGACAATAAATACCGGTAAAATAAGGTTGCTCTAAGTAGAAACATAAAAAGCTTCAACACACTAAAACAACCACTAAAACAAAATAAGTGCATCAGTTCAAAAAAATTAAATAACAGACGCGTCCCCAAACTATAGGAACACTTCAATCTTAGTCGAAAAAATGATTACCATACTTATGCGTGCCATGCAAATGTATTGAAAATAATTACACATCATTCCAAAAATACTCGAGGCCTCGAAATACCAAGTAACTACTTAGGACAACACGCAGTTGAGGTTTGAATAGAAGCCTCAGCATACGTACAAGTCCCAATAAATTTGCTACGAGAATGCATCTGAGGTTGAACAGATCTGCACGGAGGATTGCACACCAACTTCGCCCCCTCACACGTCCAGCATTCCATCCGCAGCAGGATTCCTTTTTAAAAGTAATTCAACCAACTCTGAAAAAAGTTCAAGCGTTCGTTGCATCCAATATGCAGCGACATCCAGAAAAACATCCAGCACTATGCAGCGACATCCAGAAAAACATCATCTCATAGCAACGAATCGTCTTAAATCCAACGCAGCGACATCAAGACAATGGTGTTCCCAGAGCAAAAGAATCTTCTTGCAACCAATGACTACTACAACGAAGCAACCACCTCCAGCACCAACGATGTAACAAAACCCTGAAGAAACGCTCACCAACAGACCGACAAGTCCCCAAACAACAAGAAACTAACATTACATTCAATCTCCCTTATACAAAGTCAATTTCAGACAACACAACTTGACAATCATATAAGACAAATGACAAGTCCACCATTTATTTCAAAACTAAACAACACACAAAAAAAAATTCATAATAAAAATAACGTAAAAAATAATGCAAAAATTTTCAGTAGTGCTCATTGGCGTTAATTCACAATAAATATAATGCAAAACTCTTCACTAGTTCTCATTTGGCAACGCTAGAAATTCACCTGCATGCTCCATAAGTCATAATAATAATCATGCAAGGAAGCAACACCTGGGGGCACCCCATTTGCGATTATAGATGATAAGCATAGCATCATAACAAAATAGAAGAACCCATTAAGGATAGTAACATATGAACTTATCGCACAATTGACATTAGAATAAATTGGAGGAATTGGATGAACCGAGTGAAAAAAATTACCCGAAAAGGATAATAACACGACCTTATCGCACAATTGACATTAGAATAAATTGGATGAACCGAATGAAATTAATTACCCAAAAAAACTGTCGATTGACTTCTAACTAATCATCTTAATAAATTGGAGAATATAAATTACCGAGTGAAACAAAGCCTACCAATCGATTTACTCACAGAATTATCACTTGCGAATAATCATTTCTCACGAGATGCCTGATCATCTATAAAATTTGGTGAAATAAATTAGATCCTCTCCTTCCATATAAGGAATTTAAACGATACTAAACAGCTGTGCATATGTACCTCAGAGCTTGAAGGTTGATGACGGCAACGGTTGCTCACCCTTGGATGATTTCATAGATATACCGATCGACTCGTAGAAACATTTTTTAACCAAAAAAAAGGAGAAGAAAAAGAAGACAACAGAGAGGGAGAACCCGGGGAAAAAAAAACCCCGTGCGATCTCCCAAGCACGAAAAAATAAATATTTTATTAAGATCTGGTGACCTGCCATGCGAGCGCACCCAACATGGCAAAGGTCGATGCGATAACATGCTACCGTCATGATACCAATTTCCCCTCCCTTAACTTCCATTCCATGGAGCTCTCCCTGTCTTTCCAATATTCTACATCATGGAACACAGAAACCCACCCCTCAACATCAAGTCTAATTTCACAAACTAGAGATATCATATAGAGATCTATTGATTAAGAACCTCGTTTTTTCACGATCCCGCAGTCCATCACGTTTCCAACGGACCGATCGTACAGATCTGCAAGAAAAATAGCTAGATCTGAGACAACTTTGGTCATCTTCTCCAGATCCAAGGCTTGGTAAACAGGTGATGAACAAACTTTTCACAGCCGATTAACAAAGCGACAAAAAGAAATCACAAAAATATAGCCGTAGATCAGCCAGAAAAACAGGCAAAAAAAAAATCAAAACTCAAACGAGACGATAGATCGCCATAAAATAGAAGAAGAAGGAATCACCTTAAAATATAGTAGATCAGCCAGAAAAACAGGCAAAAAAAAAATCAAAACTCAAACGAGACGATAGATCGCCATAAAATAGAAGAAGAAGGAATCACCTTAAAATACAGTAGATCAGCCAGAAAAACAGGCAAAAAAAAAATCAAAACTCAAACGAGACGATAGATCGCCATAAAATAGAAGAAGAAAGAATCACCTTAAAATATAGATAAAAATATAAAAATCAATAAAACAAATATATCTACAAAATAAAACCGATGAAGGAAAGGCAAGAAGAAAAAACCATAACTCTCTTCTCCGAAACAATCGAAAAGAAGACGCACAACGAAAACAAAGAGAAGCCCTAGCGATGGCGGAACCAACCGGATGGCGCTAGGTATTTATTGACCGCTTTCGAGAGGATGGACGGCAAGATTAAAGCGGTGGAACTCTTGTCGCGCTTAGATGCATCCACGTGTTTGGATGGTATTGGTCGTGCCAGATAAGGCGGTGGTGTCAGGCATCCATCGCTGGGACGTGACTTTCTTATCTTTCCAATTGACATCGTCACAGGACCGACAGTTCCGTTGCGGGAACGGCAAGGCTGAGCGATGGATTATCGTCCAGCCGTCCGCATATGAAATATATATGCGGAATGTGACGTGCTGTCCGAATTAGAGCGGATGTAATTCGAATATTCGATGGATGCAAACTTTAGCAATAATTTATTCTTGGCTTGTCGGCTGGGATAAAAAAATGACGCTCTGGAATGTACGGGGCTAAGTTTTTTAACACACAAACGTTTTCCCGTCACCAAGTTTGACTGACTGGATTCAATGAAATTTGGTGCATCCCAAACATTTGCCTATTTGAATTTACTTTTAAAGTCTAATTAATAGCTACCGGTCTCTAATAACTAATTTATAATATTTAATAGCAAGTTAATAAATTTATTTTTTAGGTATTAACCTTTCAAAAATTAACGATTAGGATTAACTAATTAAAGAAATTGTTGAATCAACCGCTACTCTATTTTTATAATTTCTATTTTAATTTCTTAAACCTTTTATATTTGCCTATGTTCTTTGTTTTCATGTCAAATTTTTTTCCATAAATCCTATGCCTTACAGAATAAGATTAGTTTTAGGTTAATAAAAATAACTGCTCAACGATAAAATATTATCGATATGTATAAATAAATTATATTTTTTATTAAATAGAAAGTGCTTTAAAAATATTGTATAATTGGTACATTTCATTAAAATTAAAAAAAATCATAAAATCACTATTATACCAGCTATGCGATATTATAGAGTATTGGACAATATTAAACTAATATATGAATAAATTAAATATAACAAAAATACGTATATTAAGATGGATATATGATAAAACTTTAAAATATAGAATTAAAAATAAATATATAAGAGAAATGATAGAAGTAGTCCTAATTAAAGATAAAATGAAAAAAAATCGATTATGATAGTTTGAACATATACAACGAAGACCTTTAAACGTTTTAGTTAGAAAAAATAATCTTTTATCAATTCATGATAGAATGGAGGTAGACCTAAACTAAGATGAAAAAATGATTGAAAAAAATATAATTATTTGTAATTTGAATGTCGATTTAGTCCTGAACAGTGCAGAGTGGAGGAAGCTTGTTCATGTAGCCGATCCCATGAAGGTGGAAAAACGTTTAGATGAGTTGAGTTGAGTTAAGCAGCATAGAATTATTTAGCTATCAAATAATATTTTAAATTTTTATTTATATAACTTATTTTAAATAATTAATATTATATATTATATTTAAATAAATATTTTATTTATTATTTAAATATTTTAATAGCATAGTAATAATAATTTAATTAAAAATTTATTAAAAATAATTATTAGCTGACAACAGTCAAATTGATCAATGAGCTGAATGCTTTTTTTTCTATCTTCCGTTTTATTTTACGAAAAAAAGGGTTAGAAAATGAAACAGCAAATCCCAAGTTTGGCTTTTATAAGGGACCAAAATGATAGCTATTATAATATTAAAAGGCTCTTTACAAATTAACGATGGTTCAAAAAGGTCATTATTAAGAATTTTAATTAATAAATAGTATATTCTAATTATAATATGTTTGGTCATGTTGCCGCAGAAATTCGTTCTTCGACTTGGGTGCAGCCCATCTCTGGATCCGAACGCCTATCTTTCGTCTGGGTGGACCTCCAAGATAATCCTCACGCAAAGAATGTTGGGGATGGCCCTCTGCAAAAGACCCTTCGATACCCAAGTTAGTGGAGATTCACAGCAAGCAGATATGAAGAGAAGGCTCTTGCAGAGGGTTTAACTTCAATGTTACAGCGTGGCTGGCGTGATGATAGGCAATTACCTGACTTCTTGGACGTGTCACAGGAAATCGGAAATCGTCATGATTCGAATATGATTCGAATCAAATTTGTTATGAGACAGGTAACACTCGAATAATTTAAAAATAGTTATATTTTTTAAAATTATTTCTATCAATTAAATAAAAAAAATATTTAATTATTTTTTTACTCTAATTAGAATGAGTAATTTTTTTAATAATCGATTTAGTCATGAATAGAGCAAAGTAAAGAAAATAGATTCATGCAACCAATTCCATATAATTGAAAAAAAGAAAAAAAGCTTAGATGAGTTGAATTGAATTATTGCAGTTGAAATTCAATCGGATTAGTTGATTGGGTTCAAAATATTAATTAACTTAAATTAGATTTTATAAATAAATTTCATGAAAATAAATCATTTATATATTATAATTAAGTGAAAAGAATGAAAAAAATAAAGATTCAATCGTTAAGATATAAAAAAAAATTAGTTCAAATAAAAATTTATTCAACAAATTGATAAAAATAATTAAAAAAAAAAAAATAAATTTTATATAATGAATATTTATATATTGAACTGAATTGGAATTAGGATAGATTGGGTAAAAAATACATATAAAAAATTTAAATTCGGTTCCAGTACACATTTAAATCCGAGCTGATCTGATCTTATTTGCTCCGTTTGCGGAATTTCGCTGCGCTGCTACGCTCCTTTCCGCCACCAATCACCGACTGCGCACGTCAATCAAACTTAAGCTGACATGACCTCTTTTCTACCAGCCATCTATCTACAACCGGAAAGTTACAGAAACGTTGTTAACAAGGTTACGGTAATACTTAAGATTGTATTTGTTAGAAAAAAATATTATTTATAAATAAATATATGAAATAAAATTATTTTTGATTATTTTATTAATCATATTAAATATAAAAAAATAAATTTATATGATAACTTTTTTTTTTACTTTTATTTAGAGGGATAACCAACTATTCCTTTATTTTCTAGGAAATAAATTAAGGAGATAACTCATGATTAGCCATCGATTATCCATTTGGTTAACTTTATTCCTAGCTATCCCTTAGGCTGTGTTTGATATAGTGGATAAGGGGGGATATCCACTCTTATCCCCAAATGCTATAGCTACAAGGGATAGTACTGAAAAAGTTTAACCAGAGGGGATTAACCCCTGAACTTATTCCCTAGGGAACCCAGGAATAACTAAAGTTATCCCTTGATGGCAGAGTGGTAATTTTAAAAATGTGCTTATCCCCTTAGCTATCCTCTGGATAAATGCTATCCTATACATTTATCCAGGGATAGCCAAAAAGCTATCAAACATAGCCTTATAGTTATGGCTTTTGAGAATAAAAGGAGATATCCATCCCCCTTGGATATCTCCTCTTATTTCCTATTTTCAAACACTACCTAAGAGACCACTGACTATAATCAAATATGGTGATGACAACATTGACGGCACAAACTCTTAGGCCACAGAGGGGAGAGAGAGAGCGCCATATGAACTAGCTAAGTAGGGGTTTAATGTGACATAGGTGTTAGGTTGGGCTTAAGCTCCCGAAACTCATATCCACCTTGAAGTTATTGGGGCTAAGAAGCCGGAACAACAGAGGTTGTCGCAATGTCACAATCTACCTCATACTTTGAGCAATTAAATTGTTCAAATTCTTTACCATACGAGGTTATAGAGCATGGCGTAGATCGCCTGCTAAGGAAAGCTTCCAAGCCTAATGAGCTGGAGTTGGAGTCGGTGTGGCCCTTCTAGATGGACCTGCAAATCTTCAAAACCATTGGTTTTTCTTGGACTTTTTCCCACCAACATATGTGATAGAAACTGCCTTTAGCTCTGGCAATCTATGATTGCTTCATTCTCCTTAAAAATTGTTGTCGCTGGAATCCGCTCTCGACTCGGGCGCGTCGGTCTCCTGATCGAGCTCCCTCCTGGGCGGACCTGCAAGGAAGCCTACACGCGGGAGGCGCTGGGGGTGGCCCTCCGCGGAAGACCCTTCGATGCTCAAGTCAGTAAGGGACCGACGGGCAACAAGATGAGAGGAGAAGGCTCTCGCCGGAGAGTTCCTCCAGAGAGCTCTGGGCAGAGTAGCAATGGCAGAATAGAGGGCTAAGAGCGGTAGAGTGAGCAAGTGCGCTGAGAGAAAAGAAGGGGAATAGCATCCGAGAATGCGCATGTACCTCAGGGGGTCTGGAACTACAATATTTATAGAGGATCACCTGATCATTAGGGAGGAGCGTCGTGGGCCCGAAGGTCGTTGGGATTCGAATCCAGTTTGTTATGGGTCTGGTAGGATCAGTATCCGGTTAGTTAGTGGATCGACGGCAGGGAGAGCTTGTTGCTGCCTAGGGATCTGACAGGGGCATAGGTCCCAGGTGTTAGGCTCCCTTAGGCCACTTTCTGATATGATTTCCGCTTAGGATCTCGGGAGTTTGGGCTTTCCCGCGTCGAATTCTGCGGAGGGGGTAGTGTCGCTCGGACTGAGCTAAGCTAAAACAACAGCCTGGCAATCAGGGCCAAGGAGGGAGATAGGTCGGTTAGAAGAACCGACAGACGAAGGTCGATAGCTCGGCTGGGGCCGAGAGACGGGATAGGTCGGCTGGAGGAGCCAACAGACGAAGACCGATAGCTCGGTTGGGGCCGAGAGACGGGATAGGTCGGCTGGAGGAGCCGACAGACGAAGGTCGATAGCTCGGCTGGGGCCGAGAGACGAGGTAGGTCGGCTGGAGGAGCCGACAGACGAAGGTCGATAGCTTGGCTGGGGCCGAGAGACGGGATAGGTCGGCTGGAAGAGCTGACAGACGAAGACTGATAGCGGGATAGGTCGGCACCTCGAGGACCCCTGGTTCGGTGAGGGGCTAGAGCATCTCAATTCACCGACCTATCCTTGGCGGGCATCGCTCAATCAAACGGGAATCAGGGTTGACCTTAGCTGTATGCACGATTAATGACGCATGATGATTTTACCCCCAAACAAAAATCATGTTTGCTCTTAGTTGTTTTGCACCATGACGTGGTGAGGAGGAGTTTTGATATGACCACCATGATAAACAAAATATCTTCGACCACGTCTACATTCACGACCGTGTCCATGACCATGCTTTTATTTACAAAATTGATATGTAGTCGCATTCACTTTAGGGAATGGTACAAAGCCAGTTGGACGGGCTTCATGGTTTTCATTAAAAGTTTATTATTTTATTTAGCCACAAGAAGGTAGAAAATTAGTTCAAAATATTTCTTAAAATCTGAATATTTCTTAAAACCCTTTTCACGATATTGCTGCTGCAGGAGCAAATTGTAAGCATGAAAAATACAAAAAGGTTTTTTTCCAACATATCCTCGTAAGTGTTTTTTTCTTTACATAATTTTAATTGGAAGTAATTCTGAACATAATTGAATTGTATTCACTTACTATCTTATAATCTTTTAGACGTAAATGCATCCCGTCATAACGAGTCTATCCGAAAATCACTGTTTTTTATGGTCATAACCCTTAAGAAGAATGGCTGTTTTTTTATGGTTATACTCTTTTATGTTATTCCAAAGGACAATGGGATTTTTATCGTTAAGTATTCAACTTTTTTTATCGTTAGGTATTCAACTTTCAATCTTTCTTTAAGGTGGTGTTAGAAAGATCATTACTTTTGCTTTGTTTTGGTTGGATGCCTCGTTATCATCTTTAATTGTATCACCAATGGCATTAACCTCTAGATGGATTTCAGCATATCAAGTATCTATGATAGATAATTTTTGTCTATGATATCTAGTGCCACAAAATCAAGTTTTACTAAATTTGTCATAACAATACTATCAAAGAGCACAAAGTAAATTAGTACACAACCTTTTATTAGAATAAAATTTATTCAAATTTAGAACGAAAATTATTCAAATTTAGTAAGGAGTAGAGACAATCATGTATATATATATATATATATATATATATATATATTTATCTCAATAAAAGTTTCTTCAATAAATGTAAAATGATGAGGTAAAGAGTCGAGTCTGCTGATAACGTGCTATATTGTTATATAATTAAATAATATAATTAAATAACGTGCTATATTGCTATATAATTAAAGAGTAACAATAACATTGGTCTTGTTTCATCTTTTCTTATTTCATCCGTATCTTATTTCATCTATCCGTTTCAAATACAATTCCTAATCTATTAATAGGCAATTGGTATAAGATGTTATGGATAATACCAATAGACATAACCTTCCTTAAATACTAATGGACACCATCTTTATAACTTGACATAATCTTTCTTTAGAATATAAATGGACATCCAATATTATAACAGATTTAACAAAGTTAGTATATAATTTTTTTATTCTCCGTCGTGTAATTCCCGAAAATAACGTAGAGAGGAGAGTAAAATGAGTTTCAGACAGAGATGGAATCAGACTTAGTTTTTTCTAACAAAATTCTGTAGATCTTCCCTACTTATTTATAGAGATGAAGAGGAGGATCGCTATGACAACGTATTTAAGTCGTAGAAGTGTAATTTTATTTCTTGTAACCAAATTTCTGATCGTGAAAAGCAGGAGTTCAAAGAAAAAAGAAGAATATTTCACGTAATTTCAACCCGAGATCCTGTGAGGGAAGGCTTGTTAAATTTATGTTTTAAGCGGTTTATGGCCGTTTGCGAGAAATAATCGATGGCATGTGTTGTAAATTAACTGAACTTCACGCTTTTTTTTTTTTTTTTCAAAAGGGGTTTGCCATGTCAGTTATGTTATGCTGTCGTGGAGGGTGATGTGTCCTATGACGTAGCTATAGGTCTGACATGGAAGATCATGTGGCCACGTTTATGTGGAAGAAATTTAGGGACTTATATGTAATTGGGAAGCTTCTGTTTTCACGATAAAGGATGCTATGCCGATGAGTTCCTTAAAAAAAATCATAGAAAATTGTAGGATTGTCCGATTTAGATTATTTTTATGCCGTTTTTCTTCTAAAATCATGTAGATTAACAAAGTTCATGCACATTACAAAAATATCGAATGTTGATATATATATATATATATATATATATATATGGCTTGGAAAGGGATTGGGATCCAGATTTTAATAATATATTAACTTTGATTTCATTGATTATAAGATAGATCCATTTCTTGCTATGCATGAGCACATCAATAAATTGAATAAGAGAATTATGAGGCTTTATAGGAGAGGTCTCAAGGTTTGGCTAAATACTAGGTACATGATTATGTTAGATTTCTTACTAGATAAATGGGAACATGTGGTATAGTCTAATAAAGAAACTACAATTATCATTAGTTTAGTTTATATTGCTGCAAAAATAATTGATAATTATACTAATTATTGATTTTGTGCAATCTCTATTAAGTTGAATGTCATTGCTACGACAAGCATTGTTGTTGGTCTCAATTCATGATTATATAGGTAATGATGTTGTGCTCCAAAAAAATCTACACATCCAACTTCCATGGCAATTATCTCATTTTATCCTCTTCCACATTCTAGCACCCCAACTTTTATTGTAACAATAGATGAATGGAAAGTCTACAATCTAACATCTACTAACCCATTATTTTAAAGAAAATGAATTATGGCTCCCCTATTAGGCATCCTATAAAATATCCTACCCTCACTTTTCTTTGGCTTACCATGTACCAACAATTAATATTGTTAAAAGTTTCAAATCGGCAGCCTAAGAAGCTTCGGTACAGAGAACCCTTCCTTTCCTTTCATGCCAGCTACGCTTGCATATTATCACAAGTATAATAAATCAAATTCAAATATATATATATATATAATTACACAATTCTTGCATTCAGCGATATACCAAGGCTTTTCAATATATGGAGCGTAACCCATCATTAGGGGTCAACATAGAATGTACTTGAAATTTTAAGTTCAAAAACAGGATCCTTGAATCATGACACAGCATACATACAATAAGATTTTCAAACAAACATCACCATATTCATCTGTCACCAGACTGCTTTGACGGAATGGAACTCCCATTTATTCGTGTATCTTCACGGTCAGTCCATACCTAATTCCATTGCATTTGTAAGAACACATTTTATTTAGAGACTCATTTGTCATCAGCATAAATATACCTATATAGATGAAAATAATAATCATTTTGTTTTAAACTTCTTTAAGATACTACAATCATTTTTCCTTTAATTTTTTTTAAAAAATTTATTATCTTTTATTAAAAAAAATGTATTTGCAATGCAAAGCACGACTAATGTTAAGACGATGGAATACATGATGGAAGGCTGTAATTTTATCAACTAACGGAATATGCATTGGAATTTTTTATTTTTTTTGTCATCGGGTTTTATTTATTAAATGAGTTGATAGACATTACAAGTGCATTTGTTTATAGCACACGATTTTTCTTATGTGCTTTACTGACTCGAGAGGAATGGGATTTTATAAATGGTTGCCACCTCAAAAACTTAGTTTCTTTACCTAGAGATACTATTTAATGTGGCTAATAGAGCCATGTATAAGTTAACGGTCGAAACTAGCTGACAGCGAAAGTCAAAAGGGCACAGACGACCTCTCAAGCTGGCCTCAGTCCTCAGACTCGGCCCTGGCCTCTCATGTCAGCCTCAGCCTTTGGACTCGGCCCCGACCTCTCAAGTGCCTCAATCCCTGGACTCGGCCCCGACCTCCCAAGCCGGCCCCAGCCTTCAGACTCGGCCCTGGCCTCTCAAATCGGCCTCAGTCCCCGGACTCGGCTCCGGCCTTTCTAGTTGCCCTTAGCCTCCGAACTCGGCCTCGGCCTCTCAAGTCGGCCTCAACGTTCAGACTCGGCCCCATCCTTAGTCTTTGGGCTCGGCCTCGGCCTCTCAAGTTTGCCTCGGCCTTCGGCACCAGCCCACATGTCTGGCAAGACCTGGCCCACCACTTGCGGCCCACATGTCTGGCCAGACCTGGTCTACTAACCACCTGCTGCCCATGTGTTTGACAAAACCTAGCCCATCAACCATCTGCGGCCCACTCGTCTGACAAGACCTGGCCCACCAGCCATCTGCGGCTCACTCGTCTGATAAGACCAGCCCATCAATTATCTGCGGCCCACTCGTCTGACAAGATAAGGCCCACCAACCGTCTATGACTGCTCAGATCAGATGGGACAAGGCCCACCAGTTCTGACATTCCATACAGAAGACATCTTCCATTACAGGGCCCCACGTGGCTCACCCCATCGCCAGGTGGCAAGGACCGTCCATAAATCAGGTAAGAGGGAGCCCTGACGAGGTATGGACACTTAAGCACTCAAGAGAATTTTTCACTTTTCAACTTTCTCTTTGAGCTTTCTCAAGCTCATGGCTATGATTTTGATCACTAACTTGAGCGTTGGAGGATTTATGCCAGAATATTCGGCTCCTAAGACTTCTTGTAGGTCCAAGGAGGAGCGGAACCCTATCATAAAACTCATGGTATTCTCATAGATGCTCGTGTAAGGTGATTAGGCATCATCAGATTGTTGCACCAAGTAGAGGGAGGAGGCCACCTGCGACAAGAGTCATTACTGTTGTTTCCATCGGGACTACGGTCACGACACAGAAGATTATCGCAACTTGAAGCATGCTATCAATGAGCTCATTAAGAGAGGCTACCTCAAGAAGTTCATCCAGAAAGGACCTCCAGTCATTCCAGCATTAATGGGGCCTCTGCCTATCCAAGCCAACATCGACAACGCCCCGACCGAAAAGATGGTGGGCATGGTCTCCTGGGGGGCAGGTTCTACCTCCAAGAGGCCGAGAGGGGATGAGAGAATAGAAAATGTAATCCTCTTTTCTAAAGAAGAGCTAGCAGGGGTAAATAACTTGAATGATAATAGCATTGTCATCTCTATGACAATTGCTAAGCATCTTGAAAAAAAATTTTGGTTGATAGCGGAAGCTTCGCTGACATCCTTACCTATGATGCTTTTGTTCGAATGAACTTGTCTTCCAGTTCTCTCGATCGGTGACAATGCTTCTGGTCAGCTTCGCGGGAGACTCTGTAAAGGTGAATGGTGAAATTACCCTACCGGTTATGACAGGGACATTGCATGCCAAAGCACGGTCTTCAAGAGGTTTCTAGTTGTCCGAGTAACTTTGGCTTACAATGCCATACTCGGGCGACCTGGTCTAAACCTCCTTGATGTAGTTATATCTACTAAGCACCTTCTTGTCAGGTTCCCCACCAGTGAGGGGATTGGCGAGATGTGTGGGAAGTAAAATCTAGTGCAACTATGCTTCCATATGGCTCCTAGCCCTGAGAGGCGATGGTTCCACTAGCCTCAGAGCTGCTTGATTCTAGAGAATCAGAAAAAAGAAGGGATCCAACTGAGCATCTATTGAATTTCCCCCTCGGAGATGACCCGGCAAGGACGGTGCAAGTCGAAGAGCTTCTTCTTGCGGAGGCAAGGGACCAACTCCTCACTTTCTTGTGGGCTAACTTGGATATCTTTACCTGGTCGGCATTGGACATGTCCAGTATAACCTCGGAGGTAATCACTCATAAGCTCAATATTGACCCAAGGTACCGACCAGTCCGTCACAAGAAAGAAGTTTTGCCCCTGAGCGACAGAGGGTCATTGACGAAGAAGTCAATAAACTACTTACTGCTGGCCATATTCGGAAAGCATACTACCCGGATTGGTTGACCAATGCAGTGATGATCCGTAAGGCGAATGGGAGTTGAAGGACATGCATCGACTTCACCGACATTAATAAAGCATCTTCAAAAGATAGCTTTCCGTTGCCCCGAATTGACCAGCTGGTCGATTTCACATTTGGCTATGAGCTCCTCAGTTTCATAGATGCCTTCTCCAGATACAATCAAATAAAGATGAACCCGAAGGACGAAGAAAATACCTCCTTCATCACCAAGAAAGACATCTATTGTTATAAGGTAATGCCCTTTGGTTTGAAAAATGCAGGGGCTACTTACTAGAGATTAATGAATAAGGTCTTCAAAGATCAAATTGGACGAAACATGAAGGTGTACGTGGATGACATGCTGACCAAGAGCTCCCGCACTACCGACCATGTTGCTGATCTGGAGAAAACTTTTAATAACCTCTGATGTTACCAAATGAAACTCAACCCTTGCAAATGTACATTCGAGGTCACTGCTGAAAAGTTTCTGGGTTTTTTTGGTGACCCAACGGAGGATTAAGGCAAGCCCGAAGAATATTTAGGCCATTCTTAACATGAGGCAACCGACCAATAACAAGAAAGTGCAGCGACTCACTAGAAGAGTGGCTGCTCTAAGCCGTTTCCTATTAAGACCAACTGAAAGATATCTACCCTTCTTTAAAGCCCTACGCAAGGTGAATGGCTTCGAGTGGACGGAAGATTGCTTGAGAGCCTTCGAAGAGCTAAAAAAGTTATTGTTCACCCATCGCTACTGTCGAAGCCGAAGGAAGGGGAGAGTCTTTTTCTTTATCTTGCCACCTCCCCGAAGGCAATCAGCTCTGTTCTTGTGCGCCTTGACTCCGACAGAATATAGAAACCCGTCTACTATACTAGCAAAGTACTCCATGATGCGAAAGTTAGGTACTCCAAAATTAAAAAATTATTTTTGCTCTAATTATCTTTGCTCAACATCTCAGTTCATATTTTCAAGCCCATCCGATCGTGGTGCTCATAGACCAATCCCTCAAAGCTATTTTAGCTCATCCTGACACCTCCGATCGACTGGCTAAGTGGGCAACCAAATTGAGGGAGTTCAATCTTTCGTTCCAATCAAGATCAGCCCTAAAGTCCTAAGTCTTGGCGGATTTTTTGATTGACTGCACCTGGACCAAGGAGCAGATGGAAGAAGCCCTAATGATACGCCCATACACTGAGTCCGAGAGAGCGGCGAAGACCTAAGTTCTCCATGTGGACAGGACCTCAAACTCCCAAGGAAGCGAAGCAAGTCTTATACTTGCAGGCTCGGAGGGGACGATGGTGGAATATGCCCTCCGGTTCCTCTTCAAGGCTACAAATAATCAAGCCGAGTATGAAGCCCCATTGGCAGAATAAAGCTCGCACGGAAGCTCGAAGTGAAGTACCTCAAAGCCTTCACTGACTTCCAGCTTATCTCTAGACAAATCACTGGAGAATATGAAGCTTGAGACCCTATTATGTCTTGGTATCTGAATAAGATCAGGTCACAAACCTTCTTGCTAACTTATTTCAGCATTAGCTATATCCCAGGAACGAAAACACCAGAGCCGATGCCCTATCACGGCTAGCCACCTTGGTGGATAACACTCCAAGAAGAACTTATGTTGAGCATTTGGAAGCTCCGAGCATCGACGTTGTGGAAGAAGTCTTGTTGGTTACACAGGAGCCAACGTGGATGGATACTTACATTCGCTACCTTACTGATGGCACTCTTCTTGCTAATCATACGAAAACCAGGCTGCTTAAGTGGAGGGCCTCCAAGTTCGTGCTGTTAAATGGCCAACTATATAAGAGGTCATTCTCTTATCCTCTCCTTAAGTGCATCGGTCCTGCAGATGTCGATTACATTCTCAGATAGATTCATAAAAGCATATGCGAAACCATCTGGAGGGCAGATCGCTGGCGTACAAAGCTCTCTGCCAGGGGTATTACTGGCTCACCATGCGAGAAGATGCCATAGAATTGGTTCAAAAGTACAATAGTTGCCAGCGATATGCCCATATCCAATGGCAGTCCACTTCCCAACTGAACCCACTCTCAGTCCTATGGCTCTTTGCTCAATGGGGAATGGATATCCTTGGACCATTCCCCTCGCTTCGGGCCAACGAAGGTTCCTGCTCATTGCCATCGACTACTTCACCAAATGGGTCGAGGTCAAAGCATTAGCCAAAATTACCGAGAGCAAGGTAAAGTCCTTCTTCTGAAGTTCATCATCTGCCACTTTGGACTATCCCATACACTCATCACTGATAATGGCTGGCAGTTCGACAATACTACTTTTAAGAAGTTTTGCACCAAGCTGAACATATGTCACCGGTTGACTTCTGTCGACTATCCACAAACTAACGAAGAAGCCAAAGTTATGAATCGGACCATCCTTTAAGGACTCAGAACCCGATTGGATGAATTCAAGGGCAGATGGGTGGAGGAGCTTCCGAGCGTGCTATGGGCATATCATATAACTCCAAGGATTTCAACCAAAGTTGTCAATTTCGTTTCGGATTATGTTTCGGTTTAGCTTATGAAACGAAATATTTCGGTATCGGACCGTTTCGGTGCTTCGTTTCGGAATATATATATATATATATATATATATATATATAAAATATATATTCATAATTCATATTCTTTATAAATAATAATAACAACATAAAAATAAAGAGTTTAAGTTTTTAAGAGTTTGAAATATATATATATATATATATATATATATATATATATATATATATATATATAATGAAAAATTTATTCATAATTCATATTCTTCATAAATAATAATAACAATATAAAAATAAAGAGTTTGAGTTTTTAAGAGATGCAATCGTGGGGATAGGGTAACTAGAAATTTTTTTTGTTATTATATATATATTTTTTAAAATGGGGATAGGGTAACTAGGATTTTTTTTGATATTATATATATTTTTTAAAATGGTTCTGAAAGGTTTAATAATTCATAAATTGGTCTCCAAAATATATTTTACCGAAACGGCCGAAATACGCTGAAACGCACCAAACGGCCGAAAAATCTTCCGAAACGAAACGTAGTACTTATCTTTTCGATAAGCTACCAAAACGAAACGTCTCGGCCGAAATGAAATGAAATTGACAACTTTGATTCCAACAGGAGAGGCTCCTTTCAGCCCTATCTTCGGATCAGAAGTGATCATCCCTATGGAGAATCGGCCTTCCAAGTCCCCAAGTGGAGTCATACAACAAAGAAGACAATTCCAGTTAACTAAGAGCCGGTCTCGATTTCATCGATGAGGTGCATGACCGGGCATGGCTCAGAATGGCTTCATTTTGCGAGCGAGCGAAAAAATATTACAACGTCCGAGTCCACCCTAAGACAAGTCGCCCTGGAGACTTAGTCCTTAGAAGGGCCAAGGTATCCGAGCCAACGGAGGGGGGCAAGCTATCTCTAAACTGGGAAGGGCCCTATCAAGTCATTGAAACACTTCACCGAGGAGCATACCAGATTGAAGGGCTCGATGGGCAGCCAATCCCCCGCACCTAGAATGCAAACAATCTCCATCAATATTATCAATAATGTATGCATTTAACTGATGAAAATAAGAGGAGCCTTAAATATTGTCTTTTCATCAGACTTGAAAGTTCAACAACCCCTCGGGCTGGCACAAGAAACTCCTAAGGCGGTTCGGCTTATTCTTCAACAACCCCTCGGGCCGGCACAAGAAACCCCTAAGGCGGTTAGGCTTATTCTTCAACAACCCCTCGGGTCGGCGCGAGAAACCCCTGAGGCGATTTGGCCTATTCTTTAACAACCCCTCGCGCCGGCGCAAGAAACCCCCAAGGCGATTCGGCTTATTCTTCAACAACACCTCAGGCCGGTGCGAGAAACCCTCGAGACGGTTTGGCTTATTCTTTAACAAACCCTCGGGTTGGCACGAGAAACCCCCGAGGTGGTTCAGTTTATTTTTCAACAGCCACTCTGGCAGGCGCGAGAAACCCCCGAGGCGGTTCTAAAAGGCGCTCGATGGTCTCACGACTATCAGGTCACCCCTCGGGTCAATGCGAGAAATCCCCAAGGTGGTTCAAGACCCTCGATGATTCCAATAACTCTTGAGTCACCCCTCGGGCCGGCACGAAGAAACCCCCGAGGCGGTTCCAAAAGGCGCTCGATGGTCTTGCGACTATCAAGTTACCCCTCGGACCGGCTTGAGAAATCCCTGAGGCAGTTCAAGACCCTCAATGGTTCTGATAACTCTCGAGTCGTTCCTCGGGCCGGCATGAAGGAACCCCTGAGGTAGTTCCAAAAGGCGTTCGACGGTCTCGCGACTATTGGGTCACCCTTCGGGCCGGCGCAAGAAACCCCCGAAGCGATTAAAGACCCTCGATGGTTTCGATGACTCTCGAATCACCCCTCAGGCCGGCACGAAGAAACCCCCAAGGCGATTTCAAAAGGCGCTGATGGTCTTGCGACCATCAGATCACCCCTCATGCCGGTGCGAGAAACCCTCGAGGCGGTTCAAGACCCTCAATGGTTCCGATGACTCTCGAGTCACCCCTTAGGCCAGTACGAAGAAACCCCCAAGGTGGTTCCAAAAGGCGCTCGACGGTCTCACGACTATCAAGTCATCCCTCGGGCCAGCACGAGAAACCCCAAGATGGTTCAAGACCCTCGATGGTTCCGACGACTCTCGAGTCACCCCTCGGACCGGCACAAAGAAACCCCTGAGGCGGTTCCAAAAGGCACTCGACGGTCTCGCAACTATTGAGTCACCCCTCGGGCTGGAGCAAGAAACCCCGAGGCGGTTCATAACCCTCGGTAGTTCCGATGACTCTCGAGTCATCCCTCGGGCCAGCACGAAGAAACTCCCGAGGTGGTTCCAAAAGGTGCTCGATGGTCTTGCGACTACCGGGTCACCCCTCAGGGCGATGCGAGAAACCTCCGAAGCGGTTCAAGACCCTCGATAATTTTGACGAATCTCAAGTCACCCCTCACATTGGCACGAAGAAACCCCCGAGGCAATTCCAAAAGGTGCTTGACAGTCTCGCGACTATCAGGTCACCCCTCAGGCCAGCGCGAGAAACCACAGAGGTGGTTCAAAACCCTCGATGGTCCCAACGACTCTCGAATCATTCCTCGAGCCGGCATGAAGAAACCCCCGAGATGGTTCCAAAAGGCACTCGATGGTCTCGTGACTCTCTGGTCACCTCTCGGGCCGGCGCATGAAACCCACAAGGCAGTTCAAGACACTCGATGGTTCCGATGACTCTCGAGTCACCCCATGGCCCGGCACAAAAAAACCTCCAAAATAGTTCCAAAAGGTGCTCGACGGTCTTGCGACTATCGAGTCACCTCTAGGGCTGACGCGAGAAACCCCCGAGGCAGTTCAAGACCCTCGATGGTTCCAATGACTCTTGAGTCACCCCTCGGGCTGGCACGAAGAAACCACTGAGGCAGTTCCAAAAGGCACTCGAAGGTCTCGCGACTATCAGGTTATCCCTCGGGCCGACATGAGAAACTCCTAAGGCGGTTCAAGACCCTCGATGGTTTCGATAACTCTCGTGTCATCCCTCGGGCCAGCACGAAGAAATCCCAAAGGCGGCTCCAAAAGGCGCTCGACAGTCTTGCGACTATCGGATCACCCCCGGGCCGGCACGAGAAACCCTCGAGCCAATTTAAGACCCTCGATAGTTACGACAACTCTCGAGTCACCTCTCGGACCGACGCGAAGAAACCCTCTAGGCGGTTCTAAAAGGCGCTAGATGGCTTCAGCAGCCCTCGGGTCACTCTCGGGCCGACATAAAGAAATCCTTGAGGCGGTCTCAAAAAGTTTTCAAACTTGCCTCTGTAGCCTCTAATGGCATCGACACCCTAAAATCACTTTAGCAAATGCCTAAGGGGCAGAAGCGGACTTAGCCATTGCTAAGAGTCTACGCAAGCCTCAGACCAGGCTGCCGGCTCTCGAGGTGAGCTGGGGAGAATAGGACGCACCCTATCAAGCCTAAAGGTTGAAGCCGATACATGATTACAAGAAGACAAGGGTGCTACAAAAAGCTAAGTACATCACACTTAGACAAAATATTTCTTTTCATTAATACTTAAATGCAGTACAAGAAAACCGACTCGAGTCAGATTACATCGAAAGATAAATATCAGAACAAATGAAAAGTACTAAAGCCTATAGCTCGGTGGGCCCTGGTCCTTCCTCGACGCCGTCCCTCCCTGGCTCCTCTTCTTCGTTGGGATCTCCGGGCTGAATGTCTTCAAGTCCAGCAATCTTGAAGACCGAGGATACCTTCTCTTTGCGTGCTCGAAGCCCTTGAAGTACACATCGAGTGCCGCCTCATTCACCTCCTCAGCCAAATTGGTGGAGCCTTTGATTGCTCCACGGCCTCTCGAGCCTGGGCCTCGGCGTTGGTCATCCTCTCCAACCTTTTCTGCAGAAGATCGGGCCTCCGCCTCCATGAGGGCAACCTTTTCTGCGGTAGCTCGGGCCTCCGCCTCTACCTTTTCGGCCCGCTCTTCAGAATCACCCAGCTTGAGGGTGACGTCCTCCAACTTCTCTTCAGTAGGCCTTAGCCTCGCCATGGCCTCCTCCAACTTGGCCTCTGTGGCCCTCACACACTCGAATTCGGCCCTAGCCTTACTCTTGGCCTCTTCAAACTACGCTTCCAAACTACGGTTCTCCTCCCGAGCAGACCAAAGTTCATTGGCCATTGTTGCCTCTCGGGCTCGAACTTTAGCCAACTCCTTTCCCGCATCGTCGGGCCGAGCTTTAGCGGCGATCGCTTCCCTCTGGGCGAGACCACAATTATTGGCGGTTCGAAGGCAGGCATCTCAAAGGGTGAAGATGTCATTCGCCGTCTGCAAAGATCAATATGTCAATTAAAGCCCAAGTCGAGTCAGAATAAAGAAGGACAACACAAAGATGCTTACCTGAAGCACGTAAATGTACAAGATGTCGAAGACGTCGATGATTGGTCGATGGCGGAGCTCTTCCCGGAACTAAGTGAGGTGGACGCGCTCTAGCAGGCGCTCTGCCAATCGACCGCTGTTCATCGCCGAGAGCCTCGATGGCGGTGCTCCTGGGCGTGCCCCCATGGCAGCATCAAGGGCGGTCTCTTGGTCGAGCATCGGCGGAGCTGTCAGCATTGCCCCACCCTCAGCCTCCATCGCCGGTGTTGCCCCGCCTCTGGCCTCCAGGACGGCCTCCTCCGACCTTGGCTCTGCGGCAACCAGAGGCTCGTCCCTCGTTTGCTTTGGCGGAGCCGGTTGGCTATCCCTCTTCGGCTCTGCCTCAACCCCGGCGGGGGTATCCCCCCTATCGACACCTCGGCGGGGCGCTCTCTCCTCTCGGCTCCCCCACGGGCACAGCCTCAGTAGGAACCGCGGGGGCTTGGGTCGGCTCACCCTGAACCTCCCGGTGAGGCCTCTTCGAAGCTGGCCTCACCATGTCACCAATGGCCTCCCTCCTCCTCTGAGCGCCCGCCCTCAGCTGCTCGGATGAAATCCTCATTACTGCGCAGGAGATCAAAGGTAAAAAAAAAAGGAGTATTGCGCTCATCGGACACCAGTGACACATCGGCCTCGCGGAGATTCGTTTCAGATAGCAGCTCTCAACAAGAAGGAATTTGGGAAGACACCAATAGGTTAAAAATCTCTCGATCCCTATCATCCACGATTGAATTTCTATTCGAACCGACATCGGGACTACCCCAACCCATCCTCACCCCGTCTAGGAGGGCAAAGAAGAAACATGATTTTCATCCCTTAATCTTGAAGGGCAGGTCAAGTTTTAAGGCTCTTTGAGGTCTGGAGGTGAAGATCCACCACCCACCTCATTATGGTGTCAGAGTTTATACAAAGTCCAAAACAGGAAAACCTAGGTACCAAGCCATGGAAGTGGCAGAGTACAATAAAGGCATAGACGATCCGAATGAAATTTGGAATCAACTGTGCCAGGACAAGGTCATACCTATATAGAAGATTAAGAATAAAAGGATAGAAAGGAAGGCAGAGTCTACTCTTAAAAAATTACTCATAAAGGCAACTCCACTGGATCGACTGGAAGTCACCCTGTCATCAGGCTCGAGAGCAGACAGGTGGATGTTCTCAGGGACCCCATACCTAACCCTAAGGCTCTCTACTTCCTCGAAAGATATTGTGGAGGCGATCCCCTATGAACCCGCCGAACTAGAGGTGACGACCGGAGTGGGTGCCGAACGAACTAGTGGTGCTGGAGAAACCCTAGGTAATGCTTGAGCCACGTTGCCAAGCAATCATGGATGGAGATACCACCGGCTGCCCGATGCCGTGCCAGGGAACCTCATCCTCAGAAGGATAAACCATGGGCCTCTTATCCTTCCTAATGGTACGAGAGTCCATGGGGGGAGTAAAACAAAGAAGAAGAAAGCAAGAAGAAACCCTAAGGCTCGGGACTCAGGAGGCGAAGGGAGCACAGAAAGAGTACTAAAGGCATGAAAGGCCCGAAGGGATGGACGAGACGATTTTAATACGTAATTTTTGAATCGTCCAGCTTGATACAGTACCACGTGGATGCCCACGAGTGGAGGCAATGTTCAGTTGTCAAAGGATCCTTCGCCGCTCGAAATACAATGCTTTGGTAACACACGGAAGATGTGATCCGCGGCTAATGATGGGACATTGGTGATGGTGATCCAATAATGATGCTTCGCTTTTTTCGTCACTCGAGAAATGTTTCCTTGATCTCCTCGCTGGCGACGTTACCCCTTATACCTATCCTTAAATGAGGGAGGACTTCGAAAAGACCCTGCCTTCTAAGGAGCACGTGCTCGCCTCTGATGATTAATAAAGCATAAGACTCAATGATGGTAAGAGACTTTACACTCCTTTTGCTTAGCGGGCGTGGAAAACGTGGTCACTTAAACTCAAGAGCGGAGAGGCATCCGATGTGGCTAATGGAGCCGCGTATAAGTTAACAGCCGAAACTAGTTGACGATGGAAGTCAAAAGGGCACTAGCAATCCGGACTCGGCCTTGGACTCTCAAGCCGGCCTCAGCCCCCGAACTAGGCCCTGGCCTCTCAAGTTGGCCTCAGCCTTCGGACTTGGCTCCGGCCTCTCAAGCTGACCTTAGCCTCTGGACTCGGTCATGGCCTTTCAAGCCGGCCTCAGCCTTTGGACTTGGCCTCGGCTTCTCAAGCCGGCCTCAGCCTCTAGACTTAGCACCGGCCTCTCAAGCCGGCCTCAGTCTCCGGATTCAGCCCCAGCCTCTCAAGTCGACCTCGGCCTCCGGCGCTAGTCCATGTGTCTGATAAGACCTAGCCCACCACCTGCGACCCACTTGTTTAACCAGACTTGGCCTACCAACTACCTGCAGCCCACTTGTCTGACAAGACCTGACCCACCAACTATCTACGACCCACTTATCTGATAAGACCTGGCCCATCAACCATCCATGGCCTACTCGTCTGACAAGACTAGGCCCACCATCAGATCAGAAAGGACAAGGCCCACCGGTTCTGACATTCCATCCAAAAGACATCTTCCATCGCAGGGCCCCACGTGGCTCACCCCATCGCCACATGGCAAGGACCATCCATAAATCGGGTGAGAGGAACCTTGACGAGGTATAAACACTTAAGCACTCAAGAGAATTTTTCACTTATCAACTCTCTCTTTCGAGCTTTCTCAAGCTCACGGCTATGATTCTGATCACTAACTTGAGCATTGGAGGGTCCTCACCGAAATATCGGCTTCCAAGACTTTTTGCAGGTCCAAAAAGGAGCGGAACCCCATCATCAAACTTACGGTATTCTCACATACACTCGTGTAAGGTGATCGAGCATCATCACTATTTATGCAACATGATCAATAAAGACCTACTGCATACTTCTGATGTTTCACCCATAGAAAGTTCACTCTCATGGGAGCTTGAAGGGAAATCGAATCTGGTTTGTTTGCTGTGACACAACAAAATACGTGTTGAAGAGCAGGGAAATTAAGAATTTTTGAGGTTGGAAGATGCGGGAGATGGATACACGGAAGTATCTTGAGATGGAAACAGGAAGAGAGAGAGAGCGTTTTAGACGGAAAAGGAGACATTGAAGAGAGATCTTCTTAGAGAATCGGAGAGAGACTAAATATTTTTTTTGGGTAGAGTTTAATATTTAAATAGATATGATAGAATTGCCCTCCTATTATTATAACATATCATGTCCTTTCTTTATTTTTCTGTACGAAGAATGAAAGTAAATATTGGAAGGAGCCAGAACTATCTATATATTAAATTTGTGGCACATTTTTGGCAACTATTAAATTATTCAATTTTTGACTAATTAATGCAAATTAATGCCAGCCCTGTTCCTTCTAATGATTTCTTCATAAAATTTTTGATTATCTTTCTTGCACATGCACGTGTTTATGCACCCACATGCATATGATAGGCACACTGATACACATACATATTACACCTAGCTGCACGCACCTATGCGCATAGATGCACACATGCATGCAATCATATTTCTAATTTCTTAGACAAGGGATTAACGATCATTTCCCATTTAGTACTTCATTAATATTTTTATGACCATTTTTTCTTATGGCAACTATAATTTTACTCCACACTATCTTTTTGTCTTTTCGTCACATAATATGTATCCAGCCAGGGGAGCATCTTAGTCATCTGCAGTAAAAATCTTGAAAGAAATTGTTTCCCCAAGCTATTTATATTTTCTTTACACCAATTATTCCTTCAGATTTAGGGCAACAAGCTTCATGGAGACAATAAAGTATGTGGCAGCCTTTAATTTGCCACAAGAAGGGATTCATCAAAAACTTCAGTCACGAGATGCGTTAATTAATATGTGAGAGTTAGGTCTGAGCATTAGCCTTTCCACATGTTCTCATGCCAGAGTTGTTATGAGAGAGAACAACGCCAAATCTTTGATTTATTTTTGTTTGCTCCAAGTCTAATATATTAAGAAGTTAGTGGTTCCTCCAATATGATGGGTGACATTGAACATTAAGTTTCAAATCAAACTCTATGCAAGTTGACCTCCAAATAAATAGAGAGCAGTCTCCTTCATTAAAAGAAGCTAATAGACATTTATACGTTATATGTGCAGCATCAATCTGGTTTAATAACTTAGACTAATGCCAAATTGCCGTCAGTGAAGGAGAAACTCCTTTAGTAGTTGAACGAAAGTTTTGTTAATAATTTTCGTTGCTCTGTCCAAGTTCATGATCGATGAGTTCAAAAGAATATACCTGGTTATATTGAGAGATCATTCCACATAACGGTATTCTTGCTCGTAAATTCACATGATTAAGGACCGCTTCTAGCATTTTTCCACCAACATTATCCAAATAAATGTCGATGCCTGATGGAAAGTACCTGCAAATATTCATGTCATCAGAAGAGGCTATGAAGACTCCACAAGGTTCTATATGATGCACACTGATAACTGTAATACGATTACATGGAAAGTGATGTGGATCTCAGTTAACATTCTGTAAGAGTGTCTTAATAAAATAAAATAATGAGACTCTTGTAATTAATTGCTAGCTTGTATTGTGACAAAAGACAAATGAGTCTCACTTGCTCAAAGCGAAATCGAAGTTCGTCTCTTTGTTGTAATTGAAAGCATCATCAAATTTGAGTTCCTCCTTTAAATATTTTACCTGTCAAGACAATATTGTAATAACATGAGTCTCTAAGTTTTATTTCAATGACTTAATATGACAGCACCTAATTGTTATCAGACTAAGATAAAATATATTAAAAATGAGTTGCCATCAACATAATTCTTTCACTTATACATCAGTAAAATGTAAAGAAAATAATAGCATTTGAATCAGAATTTTGTAACCCAAGTTTTTGAATCTGCAGAGGTATTTGAATATTGAAGCTTGTTTATTTCTTGCCAAAGATGTTCACAGATCTAAACTTTTCAAAGGTTTTATCTAATAAAGCAAAGCTGAGAGCTGCATGGTTATTTCTTGCCAAAGATGTTCACAGATCTAAACTTTTCAAAGGTTTTATCTAATAAAGCAAAGCTGAGAGCTGCATGGTTATTCAATTCAATGACCCGTGACCAAATTCATGACAGTATCTAAGAAAAAACACTCAGCTAAATAAGAATCATCTCCATCCAATTGAACCGTGCTCCAGTCCATAGGTATCTCTGATTACCAATATGAATGACCGCGACTACGTCAGTAACATTCGGTAAACATAAATTTCATCTGGTTAAAAATTAACCTTCAATTCCTTCCCATAATTCAGACAGAACTTGAGATGAAACTAACAGTCTGGTTCCGAGCAGCTTACACTTTTCATATTTAAATGATTCATAATTAATTTACGCATTACTAGCATGAAAATCTCTTTCTTGATCTATCACTCTGGAAAAAAATTCCTGCAAACTTCAACCTACTGCTTTTAGGTCAAAGCATGGCAGCAGATGAACATCATGTTGTCAATCACCGTCCTAGCAGCCGCTATGCATCATGATGACAAGCAAAACTCGCCTAAAATGTAATGCAAACTCCATGGAAGAAATTATTAGATGGAAAATTAATGATCTTCCCACTAAATATTGTAAGATTACTTTGTAAAGGTCGATCTAAAATGGAAAATGAATTCAGATTAATCCATTTTGCTCCACAATATCAAGTAGACACATGATAATAGTTTCTTGGCGTTCGATAATTGAACCACATATCCTTTGCATAGAAATATCAAGCAAGGAAGAAAAGAAAAGTAGATTACATAGAAAATGAAGGATAGAAGAGTCTTGGACAATAAAAAGAGGAAGCACAAAATGAGAATACAGAGGCTCCTTACAAAATATTGTGGGGTGGGTCATCTAAATAAGCTGTAATATCCCAAAAATAGTCCAACATCAAATGGGAAAGAAAAGTTTAAAGTTCACTTGCTAGCAATTAACTTGCATTCAAATTTTTAAGGCCACGTAGTTTTGGCCATTATGAGCTGGTAGATGGGCTTGGGATGTTAAAAATGATACCAGAGCTGACTCGAATATGCGAAAGTTGGTGGGCATGAGAAAACGGATAACTCAAGTTTTTCTGCTATCAATTAACTTGCACTTGAGTCTTTTAGATCACACAATTTCAGTCCGCCAACAAGTTAATTGGACGAGCAACATAACCCTACCCTAAAAACGCTTCAAATGGAAAGAAAGCATTTCAAGTAGTAATGTAAACTTTGCTGTTATGGTTATAGGACAACAAACAAGGGATGCTTGAGTTCACTAGCAACTAAGAATATGGGGGAATTGATGAACTACGGTTTTGGGCATCGACAGCTGTAAAACTTCAAGAAGTTGTAAGAAATATGTACCTAAAGTAAACAACCGTTATAATGCTCAATCAGTATTAAAATAGTTTAGCATATTACCATCGCATCAAGGTGGAAAATATTATTGATTTGTTACAGTCTGCCCCATCAGAACTCTGGTCGCATTCTAGCTTTGCTCCAAGCCCAACCATCCATGTTCATAGAATAGTTCGTTCTCACATTCACAAACTAAATAAGGGGGAGGTTTGCTGGATTGCTGTTGTACAGGAAGGATCAGAGGTAATATGAAAGGTAAGAAGGTCCAAGGGTGATTAATGGAAAAAAAAAACAGATTTCATCCCCCAAAGGGGCTAAAAATTCCTACAATATTATGACAAGGTAAGAAAAGAAGTTGGAACAGGGTAAAGCTTGGACAAAATCCAAGTCCTTGGAACTCACCAGAGGAATCATTGTGCTGTAACAAAGCTGGGTTCCATATGAGATTCTATTTTAGGATCTTTAATAATTCCCATTTATTTTATCCAAGTATCCTTAGGTGTTCTGCGTTCTGTCCGGTTTGATAGAGTTGTTGGTAGTAAAAATTTTGGAAGTAAAGCTTTTATAGAAAGTTATTTGCTATTTGATAACTACCTTTATAAAGTGCTATAAAAATTTAACAATTGTTTGATAAATAAATTAAAAAAATACTTTTGGAATGAGAAATGATAAAGGATATTGCACCGTTCTTTCAACTACAATACTATTTGTATTGTCAAAAGATGCTATTATAATTTTTTTAATTTATAAATAGTATAACATTTTATAGTAGAATAATACTATATATAATAATATCAAAATATATCATATTATATTATTATAATAACAAAAATATAATAATATAATAGTATAACCTATTCTACATTAAAAAATTATATTATAGCTATAATAATATGAATTAAATTATAATATTATATAATAATATGTTTATAATAATATTATAATCTTTAAATTGTAACACTAAATGTAATTGTTCTTTTGGTTCAAATTTATAATCTTTAAATTCAATAAAAATTTTTTTCGAAGGTCTTAAGAAAGCATTTTTATGTAGAAGCTTCAAATTAAAGTTTTTGTTAAAAGTATATTTTTAGCTTTCGAGTTGAAGTAGTTGGGGCAAAAGTTGTTTCAAAGGCCACCAAACATTGGTTTCAATCCCACCAAAAAGCACTTTTGGCTCCCTCAGAAGCGTTCCTGAACGAGGCCTTTAGGTGATTTATTTAAGCTACTCAAGGAATAATTGTCTCTATTTTGTTATTCCTTGAATATTTCACAACTCTGGGGTTATGCTTGGAGACTTTATTCTAACCATTGCTAGTTATAGATGACGGTCATAGGAAGTTTAGCATATTTCTTAGTTGTTGGAATGGAGACTCTACATTAACATCTAAAGGTGTTACATTATATTGATCGGTAGCTACCTTGATAATTTGTCTAAGTAAAATCACATTGCCAAGTTTGACAACATTATCATTATGCGATAGTCTTTATGTAGGTCCATGTAAGCTAACATAGGTTATCTTGATGTCTAGATTGCTTATGCCAAGATAGGAGTGTTTATACAGCAGTTTATTGAGTGCAAAAGATCTATATTAGCATCATATGAGATGCTCAACAAACAATTTGTTATCTGAAATGGAAGAATAACTAGCTCAAGTGGAGAAAGAGTTAAAGAAACAACATAAATCCACTAATTCATTGGGCATGACTATAATTTTATACTGACCATCAACCTACAACAACTCTCGTCCTTTATTCAGACTTGGAACCCGTTATGTATAAAACTCTATACATATGCGGAGTTAAACAGCATGAATCTACTAGTGGTTTCTCAAAATTATTTTTGATAAATTTTACTTTATATATTAAATAAATATAAAATATATTTATAGTTTCAAGAATATTTTTAGAGAAATAGTTTTTCTAATATTTAGTTGATCCTATTAGTTTTTCTAATGTCTGATTGATCATAAGACTTGATGGATGAGCATCTTGCAATGGATTAGACAATGTTATATTCAATTTCCAAGAACCGACGCAAGTTATTATGTATAGTTGAGGGATAGTTGTAAATTAACATGCTATCACATAACAGGATTGCACCTCACAATATTCATGGTCTTCTTGTAATACTATTTTCCTAGTCAGTTAAAACTATAGGTGTGGAGGTCACATGAGATGTGATAGCTCCCATTGATCAAAACTTAATACATTGTATGCTATAGTCCTTTGATATTCAAAACTAGGTCCTTTGAATATTTATTTAAGCAAGTGAACTCCGCCAAGATCGGTCCCAAGCCCAGGTAAAGGAGAGTTGAGTTAGGTAGGTGACAGCCAGCATAAAACTCCGTCAGAACTTTTAAAACATGAATCTGATAAATCAAAGCTGAAGGTTAAAAAGGCTTTGAGTAAATCCTTATTGAGGTTTGGAAAGGCTTAGGAGAAATTGAAGTCATGTGGTTAACCAATTTATTTAACAGGATTGTAGCAGCTAAAAGAATGCTGGATAATTGAAGAAAAAATATATTAATACTTGTATACAAAAATAAAGAAGATGTTCAACCATGCAAATTATAAAGGGATTAAGCTAATGAGTCATACAATGAAATTATGGGAGAAAGTAATGGAAAATCGATTAGGAGTTGAAACTTTAGTGTCAAATAATCAATTTGGATTTATGCCTAGAAGATCGATCATGGAAGCTATTTATTTATTAAGAAGATTGATGAAGAGATATAGAGAAAAAAAAGACCTTCATATGGTCTTTATTGATTTAGAGAAAACATATGATAGAATATCTAGAGAAATAATATGGTGGATTTTAGAGAAAAAAGAAGTTACCAAAAGGTATATAGAATTGATAAAAGATATGTATGATAGAGCAATAACTATTATTAAAACAACAATAGAAGAAACTAGTGAGTTTCCAATTACTATAGGTTTACATCAAGGATCCACCTTAAGTCTGTATCTTTTTGTATTAGTTATGGATGAATTAACCAAATATATTCAAAATAATATCCCATGGTGTATGTTATTTGCAGATGATATAGTGTTGACTGATGAAATTAAATCTGAAGTAAATGCTAAGCTAGAGATTTAGAGAGAGGCTTTAGAATCTAAAAGTTTTAAGATTAGTAGAACTAAAATTGAATACATGAAATGTAATTTTAGCAGGAGTAGAAATACAAATGAAGAAACAATGAAGATTGCAAGCTAAGAGATATCGAGGAGTAAAAAATTTAGGTATTTGGGATCAATTATGCAGCAAAAGGTGAAATAGGTGAAGATGTAAATCATAGAGTTAAAGCAGAATGGATTAAGTGAAGGCGTGCTTCGCGATTATTGTATGATCGGCGCATTCCAGTAAAATTAAAAGAAAATTTCTATAAAACTGCTATTAGGCCAGCTATGCTATATGGAACAGAGTGTTAGGCAATATTAAAACAACATGTGAATAAATTAAGTGTAACAGAAATGCGTATATTAAGATGGATATGTGGTAAAACTTTAAAAGATAGAATTAGAAATAAACATATAAGAGAAATGATAGGAGTAGCCCTAATTAAAGATAAAATGAGAGAAAATCGATTATGATGGTTTGGACATATACAACGTAAACCTTTAGATCCTCCAATTAGAAAGAGTGATTTTTTAACAATTTATGGTAAGGATAAAGGTAGAGGTAGACCTAAACTAACATGGGCAGAAATAATTTAAAAAGATATAACTATTTGTAATTTAAATATCGACTTGGTCTTGAATAGAGCAGAGTGGAGGAAGCAGATTCATGTAGCTGACCCCATATAGTTGGGAAAAGGCTTAGATGAGCATGAGTTGAGTTGAGTTGAGATGCTATAGTCCTTTGATAGGATCTCACATCTGGCCTACAAGCGTAGTTTAACAAGCTTTATATGTGATTCAACTTACTTTTAAACAAGCACATGCATTCAAATGGCATCCTAGTATTTGTGCAGAGTTGGACTCATAATTTTGGCCTCCAAAAAATGATGTGGAGGATCATTTGTTGGTCTATTGGGGCTTTAAAATTGTTTCAATGGTCCTATGGGCTATGGTAGAATGATCGAGGACTTTTGTATTTATATGGGTCCAATATTGTAGAGTACTGGCTTTCATGTACGATGAAAATAAACTTATATATTAGTTATTGGGACCTACATATATTCGGGCCCATCATGCGGCTGTTACTAGGCCGATAGCTTGATATAAATTGTGTGGCAAGCACACATTAAGGGAATGGAAAAGACTTTGTACACCGCCTCCGGTGCAGCAAGTCCTATGTGGGCTGCACAGTTCTTTTTTATTAGTCCACATACGCACGACACCCATTAAAAATGTTAAAATATCCCAAGAAAAAAAATTACGATACCCTAGTTTTAAGCTTACGACACCGTAGTTAAAAAGTGAAGACACCCGTTCAGAAAGAAAAAAAAAACTCACGACATCCTAGTTTTAAACTCACGACACCCTAGTTTTAAGCTTAAGACATCCGCCGTTCAAAAAGGGGTGTCTGTACATATTCCAAAAAAAACTGAATGGGTATTAATGCACGTCACGTCAAAATTAAATAGCTATTAAGAAAGTAAAAAAGAACTTACGACACCCTAGTTATAAAACTAAGATACCTGTTAAAAAGCAAAAAATACTTACGACACCCTAATTATAAAGCCACGACACCGTAGTTATAAAGCCACGACACCCACTCGTCTACACAAATTCCAAAAAAATGGTATTAATGCATGTCATGTCAAAATAAAAACACCTATTAAAAAAGCAAAAAATACTTACGACACCCTAGTTATAAAGCCACGACACCGTAGTTATAAAGCCATGACACCCACTCGTCTGTACACAAATTTCAAAAAAAGCTGGTATTAATGCACGTCATGTCAAAATAAAGACACCTATTAAAAAAGCAAAAAATACTTACGACACCCTAGTTATAAAGCCACGACACCGTAGTTATAAAGCCATGACACTCGTTCAAAAAGCAAAAAAAAACTCACGACATCCTAGTTTTAAACTCACGACACCCTAGTTTTAAGCTTGAGACACCCGTTTAGAAAAAGTGTCTATACATGGATTCCAAAAAAAAGCTGAACGGGTATTAATGCGGCTTTTTTTTTGGAAGTTGTGTATATACACCTTTTTGAACGGGTGTCTTAAGCTTAAAACTAGGATGTCGTGAGTTTAAAACTAGGATGTCGTGAGTTTTTTTTTCTTTCTGAATGGGTGTCTTCACTTTTTAACTACGGTGTCGTAAGCTTAAAACTAGAGTATCGTAAATTTTTTTTTGGGATGTCTTAACATTTTTTAATGGGTGTCATGCGTATGTGGACCAATAAAAACGAATGGTGCAGCCCACGTAGGACTTGCTGCACCGGAGGCGGTGTACAAAGTCTTTTCCTAAGGGAATTGACCCCTCACTCCTTGTAACAAGCAGACCTTGGCAACCTTTTTTGTGCAAAACCCCTCTCCTTCTCACTTTCAAGTGAAAATCAAACATGGTGGCCACATTTAGTAGGCTCCAACTAATTGTTCAAGAAGGATTCCATACATACCATGTCACCAATCAAGAGGTAAAATTAAAATCAAAGAGAATCCAATTGTCTAGAAAGATGCCTCATAACAGTAAAACACATGAAGACTATTGAAACTGAAACTCAAAAGTATAGCATGCCTATATTCAAATTTGTGCTTGAATAAATATAAAAGCTAACAATTTGACGTTTGTGCAAAAGTGAATTGGTAGGATGAAACATATTCTAAACGACAACTATATATATATACCAAGCACCACTGGACTTATAAAAAGTGTTAAATAAACTAAATCTTAAAGCTTTTGTGAAGCCAAAATCAGAAGAGTAGTCTAACATATATTAGTCTAAAAAGAGGCATTACTAATATGGATAAATACTCTTGATGGGACCCCTTCTCTGTATCTAGCATCGGA
This sequence comes from Calamus simplicifolius, assembly GCA_900491605.1. Taxonomy (NCBI): domain Eukaryota; kingdom Viridiplantae; phylum Streptophyta; class Magnoliopsida; order Arecales; family Arecaceae; genus Calamus; species Calamus simplicifolius. Next base: position 60,212 of record UESW01000052.1, read on the forward strand.
TTAACTTTTTTAATGACTTAAATCATTTAAAACCTATCATTTGATGAAGTTTTTAATTATATATGTTAGATCGCTAAGAAGGGCGCTAACCAGTGGAACCAAGTTTCTTTTTCCTATCCTAAAAGAATTGCTTCCTGTAAAGAGGCCTTGTACTCTAAATAAACAATATACTTTTTAATAATAGTAATAACCGTTATCATTATGTGAAAATATCACATCGAGAAATTATATGTTTAAATTATTTCCACAGGGTCAATAATTGAAATTACATGCCTCATATAAATTCTCTACAAATAAATAGCAAACCATTATAGTCAAATTCTGCACCAGTATGTCATATATTGCAAGGAGTTAGTTCTCAAGTATGAGACTATGATACTAAAAAAAAAAAAAATGTAAATGTTCTCATGAGGTTTGGAAAGAATGAGATCATTAAGAAAAAGTAAATGTTCTCATGAGGCCTGGAAAGAATGAGATCATTAAGATGTACCTTGTCATCAGTGCCTGTGCTTCCAACAACTCTGCATCCTCTCATTTTAGCCAGTTGTCCAGCAATTATTCCAACTCCACCTGCAGCGGCTGATATGAATACATTCTCTCCTGGCTTTGGGTCTCCAATCAGCAGCATTCCAACCCATGCGGCAAAGCCAGCAAATCCTACATTTGCAATTTAACAAATTTGAAGAATTATTTTAATGGCTCATCTCTTTGGATTTTTCAACTGTTTTGGGAAGATTTGGAAAAATTTGCAATTATTAGATGAAGGAAATTTTAACTTTATTAGGAGACTATCTCATACCTCAAACCTACAGTTCATATGCTAGGTAAGTAAACAGACATTTTACTTTTGGGACTCCACGAACACTAAGTGGATGTCTACCTATGTAATGCCTTAAAACCTAAAACCATTACACTTCCATCAAAATCATGCATATCTTTACTACCTTTATTTTTCCATGACTCAGGCACTCCAACAGAAGGGTGTGACACCCAGGAATTTTTGACGGCAAGTGTGTGCCATTGAAACTTGAAATTCAAAGTTTGGATTATATGCTCCCAACAATGGGTTATTGTTTATTCTTTCAAATGACAACTGCATGCCATCAAGTTAAACTTGTGATACTAGCATCCTTCTTAACAATTCAAAGCTATGAAGAGGACCTCAACCCTTGTTACCCATATATTAATGCAGGCATTTACGTTCTTCTAAGTTCTTTAGGGATTTAGTATTAGGGAGAGGAGTTGGAGTTCATAGCTCTTTCTTCCTTCATCATTCAGTCAAAAATGTATTAAGTATTAATATGTAGTCATGTCAAATGGTTTACACATGCATTGACTATCTAACAATACTCTTATAGGCTGGTGTCCAATCTCTTTTCTTTGCAGTTATCCTTGCAACAATTCTTGTAACGCCTTAAGCCCACTTGCTGGCTCAATTAACTGATTAACGGACCGAAACTATATGGACTAAAAACTTGAGTGAAAGTTAATGGGTAGTAGGTGAACTTGAGCTATAAATACATAAGCAAATAATACATTTCTTTCCTATCCGATGTCAAACCATTTTGGGGATATTACAATCTCTCTCCCTCATAATGCGATGTTCTCATTACATGTCTTAAGTTAGCCATAATCTACCCCAAGTCAAATTGTTGGTGCTACAAAGGTAGCTCCATGCCATGGCGAAACTCTACCACCATCCCATTAGTAGCCCTTTACTTATATCCATTAACTTCCACACACTAGGTCAGCTCTAATACTATTTGTAACGCTTCAAATCTATCTGTTGGTCCAATTAACCCATTAACGGGCCAAAACCATGTGATCCAAAAAATCAACTAGAAGTTAATGGGTAGTAGATGAACTGAAGCTATAACCACATAAGTATATAATACTTTTTTTTATATGATGTAGAACTATTTTTGGGGTATTACAATTTTAGACTGAGAATGCTTTGACCTAGGAAGGAGGGAGCCGAAATCACAACTCCCATTAACCAAATTGCCATAGTTGGAGGCAAAACCACCATAACAATCAAAGATAACAAAATTGAGACTCATTTGATATGGCCAAAAAATAAAACAATAACCAAAATTTTGAACCTTAGTGGTTTATTATGATTAGCAAGGCAAGTCTTTGTGACCATCAAATACATTTTGTTGAATAAACTCTCTCCTTTGGCCCTTAGATTACTTAGATCTTGTCTACCAGCAACTACGTACTTTGGCACGCGGTCCTTTCTTTGCTCAATACTACCTTCGTCAAGCATGAAACAAATTATTCATCTTTTTAATCCTTAACCGTATTTGGTGCCCTAACTTCTTCATGTGCATCTTTATTATCTCACTCAATTTGATCAACCTCTTTATCTGTTTGTTATGGTATTTTCCTTACTTATCCACTTCAGTTTTTAGTTGCACTGCTCTTCAAGACTTTGTATTCTGTCTTGACTATATTGATAAAATTGTCGTATGCTCTCAATTTGTTGATTAATTTATATACTTCATTCAATAGTCCCTTGGTTGCACTGCTCTTCAAGACTTGTATTCTGTCTTGACTATATTGATAAAATTGTCGTATGCTCTCAATTTGTTGATTAATTTATATACTTCATTCAATAGTCCCTTGATGGATTGATGATGTCATCTTTCGGTCATATTGTTATTACGTAGCAGATTATTTCTTACCCTTAACGATGTTTTTCTATAATCTTTCAACTAGATGCCCAAGCTTATGTGACATAATAAAATGTCTAAATTGACAATCTTTTAGCATGTATTTTTTTTAGTCATGCAATCATTCAGTGGTCACAACCTCTAAATTGATTAAATGCCTTAAGCAAAATAACTAATCATGCTACTTAGAACTTGATATTTTTTTTGAACTTATTGCAACACATATCTCTTAAGGTCTTTAAGATAATTAACTAATCAAAGTATATACAAAAATAGCATATTAATATCATTATTTATTGAGGAAACTACATTGATTACAGTGGGTATACATTTCCCTAAAAGGGGTAAGCCAGATCAAAAGGAGGCTTATGTGTTGTTTTCTTATCATTGACCATTTATCCAATAAAAAAAGGATTTTTACATATTATATTGATTGATGTAAATTATATTTTATAGTATATTGTAATTTATAATATAATTTTAATATATAATTTATATTAATAAAATAATATGATTATATATTGTATTAAAAACATATTTGTTCTTTAATGTATATTACGTGTTGTTATTTTATATTACATAATATTAATCATTTGTGATAATATTTATATGATGTTATATTATTTATAAAATGAAAATATGAATATTAAAATATTTATATTATTGTATAAATACTATTAACATCATCTAATAATATTATACATGATATAATAATAATGTGTAAATAAATACATCATAAAATACTATTGTTGATGTCTGAAATTGGTCTTCATACGCCAATGGATGAGATAGATCATGCACAATGGAACACCTTCCAACCAATCTATCTACTTCCATGCGTAAGAAAAGAAGACAAAGCGTAAGCGGTCCTAGAGTTTTCCTCCAAGGAAATCTCTCTAATACTCAAGTCAGTCAAGAATGGACAAAAAAAAGATCTTAGGGGTCTTAGACAAGCTACCTAAGACTTAAACAAGGAACAAACAAAACTTATTTACCTAGAGTGATTAAGGCTGCTTTTATAGATGTTTGGAGGAGTTGGTTTTAGAGCTAGACAATTATATCAAACGGCTATTAATAATCTTGATCCCGAAGGAGGTGGCGACCATGAAGGAATAGTCTTCAAATAGATCGACCAAGTCCTTTTCAAGATGATTTTACTTATAATAAGGAAAGTTCTGATCAAATTAGGATAGATTGATAGTTAAGAAAGGGAGGTCCTTTTCTAATGAAGTTGCAGAATTTAACTCAAACTGATTTGCACCTTAAACAAAAAGAATCCTAAGCAGTTCAACCAAGTAGAGAAGCCCTTCTTTGATTAAGACTTTCTTGGCAAGTTAGTATGACTTGATCAATCTCAGCGTACTAACTTTCGGCATGCCATGTGTTGCCATCAAGTAAGCTAACCAAATTAGATCACATCATCTACCCTTCAATTTTGGGGTTCGAGCATAAATCCATACTTAATTTATCAAAGTAGCTCAAACCTTTATTTGGCCAATCTATCTCAAGCTCATTAGGTTCTTTCCGGATGATCCAGTAATCTCATATTGGTCGTCTTCAAATTGATCTCAATGACTAAATGTTGTCAGTTTAATCGGCTTTGATTGCCAACTTGGGCTGAGCTCAATTGCTTACAGACATTGGTCTATTGGGTTGACCTAAACCAAGCTCAATGACTTGTGAGTATTGGTCAATTTTGAAGTTTTGCTGATCTCAAGTCGACATCTAGGTGTTGAAGAAATTCTTTCGCCAATCTTGAATCAGCTTTGAGAGTTACTAAAAGTAACTCTTTTTGACGTCAAAACTCTTAGATCGATGCTTAGAACCTAATGAAGTGTTGTCGACCAATGTTGGCACTCAGATTTGGGAAGCATTATTGATCAAGGTTGGTGCCCAAACTTGAGGAAGCTCTGTCGATTAATGTCAATGGCCAGACTCGACAAAGTTCTTTTAATTATGATTAGTATCTAGATTTGAGGAAGCTCTACTAATTAAGGTCGGCGTAAAGAGTAGTTGGAATGCTCTAAGGATGTCCCTCAAATCAACGCCTGAGACTTATGCCTTACGGGGCATTCCTTAAATGGGATATAGTCTACCTTTGTCTGACGTGGTTTTTAGGATATTCTCCTAGCCTTCAACAAATTTTCTCTTTAGGTGCTCAAACTAAGGAATGCCAATCAGGCTTGAAGTTGACCAAACTATTTCGGTAGAATTTTTTATGGCTACTTGGCCAAGCAATCAGGTTAGGCATCACTACTCTTTCATCAAGCCTAAACATTGCTAGGACCTTCTGATAAGTCTTTAATAACCAATACTTATTTAGCTGAACTTAGCTCTTCAGATTTAGTGATTTTGGTTACATTGGCTTTGATTCATCAAGTTGAGCTTGATTCTTCAAATTAACCTTGACTCTTTAGGTCAGTCTTAACTTTTTAGGTCAGCCTTTACTTTAGCCAGATTAGTTTTGACTTTTTAAGTCACTTGACCCTTCAAGTCGAGCTTGATTCTTCATATTGATCTTGACTTTGTTAAATTTAGCTTTGATTTTTTAAGTCAACTTTGGCTTTTCAAATCGAGCTTTATTTTGAGGTCAGTCTTGACTCTTTAAGTTGGTAATGAATTTAATTAAGCCTATCCTCCTAACTTGTGTTGGAAAATATTGTTTTTGTCTTTGTAAAAAATCTCCTTTCCTAGAAATTACTAGAAATATACTATAGAATTTTAAATGCAAAATAAAGTAAAAAATAAAAATAAGATATGGATCAAACTAGAACCGAGGCATGTTAGACACTGTCCTAAGGATCAGATTTTCGCCCCTTCATACAGGTTGTTGGCGATCTGTCCCCAAGGTACAACGATCCGGGTCGATCCGATCCTCCTACTACGAGCATGATCGTGTAGAGGTGCAAACCCAATGATTACCTTCAGATGCCCATGAAAAGATCAATACAAAATAGAAATAAAATAAGATGGAATAAATCATAGAGCTACTCAAAACTATTATAGATTGATTCCTTACTTCAATCTGAATCCCTAAGCCTATTTATAGGCTCGGCCCATAAAAGCTTCAACGGCTCGGCCCATAATGGCCTTAAAGGCCTAATAGCCGTTAGCCCCAAATCACATCAGAAACGGCTCACAAAATGAATTGTTTGGGCCATTTCTGGACGTTGATGAACGTTGGCCTTCCAATGTTAACGCAACGTTCCATTGCGTCAATGAAGCCGGTGAACATCTGCGAATGGCCGAAACGTTCGCAGGCGTTCGTTCTTTTTTTATGATTTAAACTTTTTAACAATCTCTCACAAAAGTTTAAAAAATATATATAATAAAATTTTAGGGCATCTTATACTGCACAATAGATGAGGTATCCTATGGACTTGAACCTCACTTAGTGTTGATTGTATACATCTGAAAGAACCATAGTGGATTAGACCTTGAACTAGATCCTTTGACTCATACTTCTACTAATCACACACACAGTATGGATCAATTGGATTTAAGCGGTCAGCGCATATTAAAGGTCTTGCGCTTAGTACCTTGATTTTTCATGAGAATTCTTTAAGGTTAGCCCAAACCTTTAGTCACGGCCTAATATGACGATTCTTATAGGTGAATCCTCCAAGGGTATTTGTGACAATACCCTGCAGATAACCTACCTCGGATCCATTAAGAGTATGACTCAACCTTACACAAATTTACTTTGTCACTTTATAAGAGAACTCATCATAGGGATGGGATGAAAATTTTTTAAAAAATTTTGTGCTCTAATATGATCACTCAATCAGCTTCGTTTCTACCACATTGAACCTCATTCATGGGATCTCTAATCACAGAGGTTGGGTATCCACTGCTGGTGACCAAATAATGGGCTTAAGCCACATCCCCCTCGATGAATCTAGGACTCCATTCTAGATAACTCCTTGGTTAATTAATCTATCAAATTCTTCTCGGCAAATTCCAAAGAGATAATTTTATTTTTGGACTAGACCTTAAATAAGATAATCAAGCAAAGATATATTAGAATTGAATATCCAAATACAAGGTAAATAATAAGTTGGATATTCCAACAGTCATGAGATTATTTAGTAAATTATAAAAACTTTTATTAAATCTCATGGCAATAGATTTCAAGAGACTCAAAATAGAGCATTTATATGACATACCTTGTCACAGCATCCAAGTTCATCCATTCTTTACCATTTGGTAACATAAAAGATTCACAATAGTAGGTAAGCAATAAGTATTTGCTCAATGCTGTCACTTTTGTCTAGCAACTAACAACACACAAGGAGATATTAAATATTGATCACTATACCAGAAAATACTTATCTGGAACAGAAACACTTTTGCATTTATGTAAGAATGCAAATATATATGCTAGTAGCTGCACTTGAAAGTTAAATAATAAAATGATATAAAAATATATCTATATACAAGTACGCATATATCATGTGCAAAAGTGCAAGCATGTGTGTACACACATGTAATCCATATATATACACGTATATATCATTTGGGCCTAGAATACAGCTTAGCTATGGATGTTATATGCATATTACCGTATTGTAGTTCGACTTAGTTTCTTGATAGGTTTGATGCATCCATAAGAATACCCTACAGCATACAAAGGACAATTGATTGTAGTGTACATATACCTACATAATGTGCTGATCAGCGGTAGTGTAGCATGATAACCATGGTTTAGAGTTCAGCTGAAGCTCAGAAAACTATCACCAAAATGGTAATTAAAATATAGCTACTTATGGAGTTAATATAATACAAATATACCATTATTAACAAGAAAGGTTTTGGGAAAGGCACAAACTAAAGATGGAAGGAATTAGTGGTGCATCTATACACTGTTGCATGATTAGTTCCCAAGAGTTTGTTTCCTTCCTCATGAAAGTGAACAATTTGCTTCATTTTGGATAGCCTGGCATGCAAATAAAGTCTGATGTATCTCAGATACAAAACATCAAAAGCTTTCCCGGAGTTCTGGATGTGATACATTGAATAGACAACATACCAATACTCTATGTTCCCCATTATTACTATAAGATGCTTCTAAATTCAGAAGGCTATGAATGTTCATATTGGAGAAAATATGATATAAGCAAGAAACTAATAACATTCCAAGTAAATTTACTATCATCAATCTTGGTAATATATTTTTGGAGTGACCCTCCTAGTCAAGCAGCATGTATAACATGTATAACATTAGGAAAGAAATGGAATAAACATTAAGTCAAATAAAAAATTAGACAAAATTATTTGGAGTCAAGATAGACAAAATTTGCTGTCAACATTATATTAGCAAGCAGTATTTCAAGAGATAATTATGGATGATCATAATTTAGCATAGCAACATTTGCACCATTAATGCACAGGCATTTCAGGATGGCATGAAAACTTTATATGTTGAGCAAACTCATGCAAAAGCAGAATGAGTAGATGGAATGAAAATCTAGCAATTTCTAGAAAAGAAAAAAAATTTGATCCTTAGCTGTTGGAAAATATTGTTTTTGTCTTTGTAAAAAATCTCCTTTCCTAGAAATTACTAGAAATATACTATAGAATTTTAAATGCAAAATAAAGTAAAAAACAAAAATAAGATATGGATCAAACCAGAATCGAGGCGTGTTAGACACTGTCCTAAGGATCAGATTTTCGCCCCTTCGTACAGGTTATTGGCGATCTGTCCCCAAGGTATAACGATCCGGCTCGATCCGATCCTCCTACTACAAGCACGATCGTATGAAGGTGCAAACCCAATGATTACCTTCAGATGGCCATGAAAAGATCAATACAAAATAGAAATAAAATAAGATGGAATAAATCATAGAGCTACTCAAAACTATTATAGATTGATTCCTTACTTCAATCTGAATCCCTGAGCCTATTTATAGGCTCGGCCCATAAAAGCTCCAACGGCTCGACCCATAATAGCCTTAAAGGCCTAATAGCCGTTAGCCCCAAATCACGTCAGAAACGGCTCACAAAATGAATTGTTTGGGCCGTTCTGGACGTTGATGAACGTTGGCCTTCCAACGTTCACGCAACGGAACGTTGCGTCAATGAAGCCGGTGAACATCTGCGAACGGCCAAAACGTTCGCAGGCGTTCTTTCTTTTTTTTAATTATTTAAACTTTTTCTAACAACTTGAACATGCTTTATCAGTGCCCTCAATCAACCTAAGCATGGCCCATGTCTACTTGAACTCTACTTGCTCCTTGATCTCTTCTCTTGGATGGCATGATTGTATAATTCACTCAATTCCCATGAACAACGCCAATCTATTGACATTCAAAATTGGTTTTCACATACTAATAGATAAGATTGATCTTCATATACATGGTAAAGTATCCCCCAACTAATCTATCTTCCTCTTTGCATGAAAAAAGAAGACAAAGCATAAGCGGCACCAAAGTTTTCCTTCGAGGAAAACTCTTCGATGTTCAAGTTTGTCAAAAGTGGCAAAGAGATAACCTAAGGCTCTTAAATGAGCTACCTAAGACCTAAACAAAGAATGAGCAAAACTTGTTTACTTTGGATGATTAAGGTTACTTTTATAGACGTTTAGAAGAGTTACTTTTAGAGTCAAACTTTTGTATTAAATAGCTCTTGATAATCCTAATCCTAGTGGAGGTGGCAACCATGAAAGAGTATTCCTCGAATCAATTAGTTGATTTCTTTTCAAAGTGGTTTCATACCTAATAATGAGAGAGCTAATCAAATTAGAATATGTTAGCGGTTATGAAAGGAGGGTCCTTTTTTAAAGGGGTTGCTGACTCTAACTCAAACTGATTTACACCTTAAGTAGAAAGAGTCCTAAGTAGTTCAGCCAAATAAGGAAGGCCTTCTTCAATTGGGACATTCTTGACAGGTTTACAAGATTTGATCAATCTCAGCGTACCAACTTTCTAATATGCCATTAATCACCATCTGATAAGCTTAACCAAATTAGACAACATTAATTATTAATATTAAAATAAAACTATTAGTAATAGTATATTAATAGTAATATTAAATTAAAACAAATTTATTTATTAGTATTATAATTTTAATATGATTAATAGTAATATTATAATATGAGATAGGCTGGTTTAGAATCCGATCACCTTTCCTATCCTTAGATCCATACGGTTATCGAAGCCACCCCATCTTTTTACTTATTTTTGGAATTCGTGAACTACATGTATCCAAGTGCAGGAGAGATAATCAAATTTAGACTTGGCTACATTCAAATGTAGCCAAGTCTTCCTCTTATAATATCATAATAATAAATAATAATGTTATGATAAAATATTTAAAAGTACTAATAAATTAGTATAATATCAATAATAATATGATATTGATTTGGAATTAATACAAATATTTATATTTAATAATAAAATTATTAATATAGCATAATAATAAAATTTATTTTATTAAGCATTAATACTAAAATTTATATGAATATCTAAACTTATCAAAACATAGATTAAAATTAATCATTTCCAATAATTTCCAAGTATGGGTAGCTTAGAAATGAAACAACCATTCTTGATTTATGTTACTAAAAATTAAAAAAAAAAACGTGAAGAATATAGGTGCCACAAGCCAATACCTTTTGGCTTCGTATTAACTTAGAATGTATCATGTTAGCCATAAGAATTTTTAGATCAGTTGATGATGCAAGTAGGTTGGCGATATTAATATAATAAAGTAATAGTTAGGAATATTAATATAATAGTTAACAATCAAGGTTAATCGATCTATCTTGAACTGATTAGTTTGGATGAATTGGACCAAGCTAGCCTAGAAGCAAGACAATTTAGCCTCTCAGTTTAGTACGAAAGGCAAACGTACGGATCCTAAGTTGAATGTATCAAAATGAATTAAACCATTCAGTTTGATCTGATTTAGGATGATTCATGGGTTGGAACATTCGTATCTTAAGAACAACAAAGATATCTTATGATCAATTTTGACGTTTTACCAACAAATAGTTAAGGGTCAATTCTTGTCATCACACATCAATCAAATAACTTCATTTTCATTATTTCAAAGTGCTGTAGCATTGTGTGCGCAATAAAAATATCAAAAGAGTAACTTATTATGCTTTTTTTTTTTTAATTGTGGCTTCTATTGTTTTATTGATAATATGTTCACGAAAACATATTCAAATTGGAAACATAAATATGTAGTCGAAATGATCAGCTAGGGTATGTTAATAATTAAATAGCTTTTAGATGGTTTACTTCAATTATGAGGTTGGTACAATATCATGCAACCTGAATAGATATTTTAGCTTCAACTCAAGCGCCAAATGGCTATATAAAAAGATAGAAAGTACCGAGGGAATTAAGATACTCTGGCAGCAAAATTCCTCAGCATAGCCGTTGGAATCATGCAATATTCTGCTACAGGACAGAAACGGCAGAAAACAAAATCTCCTTCGTTGAACCCGGCATCCTTAGTCATGATGATTCTTGCAACTCCGGCTGCAACTATAACCTGTTGTCCAGGTAGTCAACAGTGAGCACATAGAAATGTTACATCTCAGATAATATTGATCTGTTAAAGTCTTATATTGATGACTTTCATTTTTCAGCCATTGGTAGGATGCTATGTCGGCTACAAAGCAATCAATGGAAAATTGGTTGACTATAATGCAATCAATTATTGTGATCAAATCTTGGTTTCTGTACAGATAATTCTTGACCATTGCTTATAATCTAATTGGATAAATATATATTGGCGGCTTATCTTACCACCAACAAAAATATTTAAAAGAAAATTTTAATTAACCATTATTTAATTTTAACTAGAACAATGTGCATGATTATCAAAACTGAAACCTAGATGTGCGCTAAACATGTTTATTGGATTGGATGCATGCTGAAGTAATCAAATGAGAGTCATTGGATGGTAAATAAAATTCAAAAAGTCTGAAGTGCTTGTGTTTGCATATGTTGAACCTTAGGATTTAATAATTCATGTTTTGATAATTATTGGTTAAGTTACTAATAGCATATTTGAATTATGATGATTTAGACAAGTATGCACGTCCAAAACAAAACAAACTTGATTGACACATTCATCCGGAACACACTCAATCCTACAAAAGCTCAAGTCTCATCAGAGCACAAGAGTCGGAGGCAATGCAAACTTGAAAAATTATCCGACGTGTCGAGGTTTAAAGAAAAGAAGTTTATTTGTATATTTTATTTTTTTTCTAAAACCATATGTAAAATTGGATAGGATATTAAGTGCACAAGGCTCAATGATATAAAAATTTATTTAGATTTGATTTTGACTCATAATTAATGTAAAATTAATATAAAAATTTGAAACCAGACATGACACAGTAGCAAAACCCTAATCAAACTTCTTTATTTGGCTTGGCAATCAACCAACACAAGCTAGGGTGGTCGATAGGCCTAGGCTATGCAATCAATCGGCCCTAGCCTAGGTGGCTGACTGGTGGATTTCTGATAGTCCAATAGTCATATTTTCATATGACCGTTAGAGGCCATATTTGTCAAAGAAGAACCTAGTTTTAGGCTTATCCAAAATTAAATGTAAAAATGATAAGATTTGTAATGCTTATCAAGAGGGTAAGCAAACTATATCTTCCTTTAATTCTAAGAATATAATGTCAGCTTATAGGCCTCTCCAACTACTTCAACTGCTTCATATGGATTTATTTGGATCACTAAGAATTGCTAGCTTTGGAGGTAAGCATTATGCTTTAGTTATTGTATATGATTTTTCTAGATTTACATGGACATTATTTATCACTCGTAAAGATGAAGCCTTTTATATCTTTGCTAAGTTTTCAAAAAGAATTCAAAATGAAAAAGGTTCAAAAATTACATGCATTAGGAGTGATTATGGTGATGGATTTGATAATCACTCTTTTGAGCATTATTGCAATGAAAATAGGATTGAATATCAATTCTTCGCACCTAGGATCCCTCAACAAAATGAAATTGTTGAGAGAAAAAATAGAACCTTAGAAGAAATAAAAAGGACTATGCTTAATGGGAACGGTTTGCCTAAATATGTCAACTAAAGTGGTCAATATTGCTTGGTATATATAAAACTATATTTTTATTAGACTGATCCTAAAGAAAGCTCCTTATGAATTGTGAAAGGGCAAGAAGCCAAACATTAGTTATTTTCGTGCATTTGGTTGTAAATAAAACAACAAAGACAACTTAGAAAAATTTGATTCTAAATCTGATTAAGGGATTTTTCTTGGATATTCTTCAACAAATAGAGCATATAGAGCTTTTAACAAGAAAACTTTAGTAGTTGAGGAGACAATTCATGTTGCCTTTGATGAAGCCATTCTTTTATTTAAGGTATCTGAGTCTTAATATGTTATTGATGATATTAACAAGGGACTTAAGGATCTCTCTCTATCTATAAGGCTTTAAGGTTATTGATGAAACTCAGGAGAAACCTAAGTTGAGAAAAAATCTTGAAGTTAATTAAAAATTTCCTAAAGAATGCAGGTATACACATAGTCATCCTAAAGAATTAATTATTGATGATCCATCTCATGACATTAAGACTAGCGCAATGCATCAATTAGAAACTTATGCATTCTCACAAGTATAACCCAAAATTTGTAAAGAAGCCCTATATGATGAACATTGGGTTTCAACCATTCAGAAGGAACTAGTGCAATTTCAAAGAAATAATGTATAGATATTAGTTCTAGGCCTGATAATTATCCCATGATTGGAACTAAATAGGCTTTTCAAAATAAGTTAGATGAATCCAACATAATTATTAGAAACAAGGCTAAACCGGTAACAAAAGGTTACAATCAAGAAGGTATGAGTTAGATTAAATTTCAACCCAATTTGAAACTAACTCAACTCAATTCAATATAAAATTAAATAAATAATTTATATTTATAGATCTATTTTTACATTTATATTTTATATAAATTACTTATATATTCATATAATTACATCTTATTTGTAAATGTACAAGTAATTACGCTTGTACTATCTTAAAATTTCTATTCAACCTTACCTAACCCGGCAGCTACCTAACCCGATGGGACAACCCTATCAAACCCAACTAACGTCTCCTAACCCAAATTAACTTTAACCCAAATTAACTTAAGATGGGGGAAGAGTGGCTGTATTCGATTAAGATTTGGTCTCAACCCAACACCACCTGCCTGCAGCTTACATGCTGACGAAGGAACATGATACCTATATGCTGAAGATAATCTCGAGAGAGAGAGAGAGAGAGAGAGTTGAAAGTAAATTAACCCATCAATATGGATAGCAACTACGTACTATAACAAAATCAAGGACCTGCTTTCTATAATAGACATTGGACTGTTTCTCCATCGACAATTTTTGTGAAACCTATGCAAGGCCTAGCATTGGAGGTCTACAGGGGGACTAGATAATAATTTTAATAAAGTTTGGTTCAATGGCTATGCTGCTTGTAGCTGAATCAGAAATCATGCTTGCTTTTTGACATGGTTTCATAATAGCTAAGATTAGCATAAGATCGATAAACACGGAATCAAAGATCGATCATTATAATTTATTAAATATTTGTGATAGTTTGGTTTAGATTTAAGTATTAGGATATATGAGTTGAAATATATATATATATAAAAAAAAATTTGTTAAAAGGTTTGAAGAAACTGCTGGATAAAATCCGTTCCTGAATCAGCGAATTAGGTAATCATATGGCATTGAGAAATGACAGCCAATGTTATCAAATAATTAATGCAGAACAAAAGACAACAGGAGGAGAAGGAAACAGAAAGGTCGACGGTAGATACCTGGCCAAGCTGGTAGGGCTTGGCGTACAGTCCGTCGATGCGACCGGTCATCCGGGAGCGGAGATACGGGTCGACGGCGATCCAGAGCACCTGCATTGCCGCGTGGCCGTCCGGGATGGTGGCCGGGTTCAGCGCCAGCGTGGACTCTCGGAGCTTTAGATGCTCCGCCGTTGGGAGCCCCTCCGCGTACGCGCTCATCACCCACTCCCGGCTCACCACCTTCATCGCCACCGCTTTACTTACGCCTCCTGAGCTGCTCTTGAATTTGATCCAAGGAGAGCCAGAGGAAGTGGCGCGGTCCAGTCTCCGATTTTTCCTACCTTCTAAGATTTATTGCATCGCCTTCACGGTGCGCTGGGCCGGGCCCGGTGCCAATAATTAATGGTTGGTGCGAGAAATCTTTCGCCAGCCAGGCAGCCACTGCCTGCCTGGTGCCAACAACTAGTGCGGTGTACGGACTGAGAACGCCACTGCACCGCCAATCGAGGACGCAGCATGTTTTTTTTTTTTTTTTCTTTAACGGAAAGTTTTGTACATCGTGCAGCAAGCCCTAAACGTAAACTGCATCATTCTTTTTTTTTTTATTAATCAATACTTATTAAAAAAATATTAAAATAATTTTATAATATTTAAAAAAATTTAGTTTTATATTTATAATACGATACTGCAATTATAAAATTAAGACATCCGTTCAGAAAGTAAAAAAAATTACGATACCACAGTTTTAAACTTACAATATTATAGTTATAAAATTAAGACATCAGTTAAAAAAATAAAAAAAATTGCGATACCTCGTTTTTAAACTTACAACAATGTAGTTATAAAATTAAGACACCAATTCAGAAAAAGTATTTATACACAAATTAAAAAAAAAAGCTTTTTGACGTGCATTAATACTCGTTCAGCTTTTTTTTTGAAATTTGTGTACAAATATGTTTTCTGAATGTGTATCGTAATTTTATAACTATGGTGTCGTAAGTTTAAAAATGGGGTATTGTAAGTTTTTTTTTATTTTCTGAATGGGTGTCTTAATTTTATAACTACGATATCATAAGTTTAAAACTGTGATATCATCTTAACTTTTGACATAACGTACAATAATATCGGTTCAGCTTTTTTTTTTGTAATTTGTGTACAGATATTTTCTAGAGGGGTATCGTAATTTTACAACTACTGTATCGTAAGTTTACAACTGGGTGTCGTAAATTTTTTTTACATTCTGAACGGATGTCTTAATTTTAGTTTTATATTTATAATACGATACGGTAATTATAAAATTAAGGCATCCATTCATAAAGCAAAAAAAATTGTGATACCATAGTTTTAAACTTACAATACTATAGTTATAAAATTAAGACATCCGTTAAGAAAGTAAAAAAAAAATTACGATACCTTAATTTTAAACTTACAACAATGTAGTTATAAAATTAAGACACCAATTTAAAAAAAGTATTATACACAAATTTCAAAAAAAAAAAGCTGTTTGACATGCATTAGTACCCATTCAGCTTTTTTTTAAAATTTGTGTATGTTTTCTGAATGGATATCGTAATTTTATAACTATGGTGTCGTAAGTTTAAAACTGGGGTATTGTAAGTTTTTTTTTGTTTTCTGAATGGGTGTCTTAATTTTATAACTACGATATCGTAAGTTTAAAACTGGGATATCATCTTAACTTTTGAGCGTCGGGTGAGCTGAGATCTCCACAGGCCTTCGAGAATGCAGAGAGGTCACCGTCTTCCTTCTAGAGCCTGCAAAAAGTCTCGGACCGGTGGTTCCGGTGGGGACCCTCCGACGTCCAAGTCAGTGGTTTGTAGAACAGGAATGTTGTATATGAGTAGAACTTGAGAGAGAGAGAGATCCCCCTTGCATTGAGCTCGGGTCCTCCTCTTATACCTGTCTGGGGGTCCCGTTTACCTCGTTCCGTTAGAACCGTCGAATCTTCCTCATTGGGATAAGTTTCTCCAAACGGCAAGTGGTTAAGCCGTTGCTGGATGAGGGCCACTTGTAGCGGTAACTGCTGAGCGTGCTAGCACTTGCCTGTGATTTTAGTGAGGAGGTACACAGCAATAGACCTCGAATCACGGGATCTGTTGTATGAGACGGGTCATTGTGCATGCGAAAAAGGCAAGTTAGGACCGAAGCCGTTGTTAGAAGCCGAAGCCATAGGCCGTCGCTGGAGGCCGACGCTGGAGGCCGGAGCCAGAGGCTGTCGCTGGAGGCCGGAGCCAAAGGCCAGCGCTGGAGGCCGGAGCCAAAGGCCAGCACTAGAGGCCAGAGCCAAAGGCCAGTGCTGGAGGCCGGAGCCAAAGGCCAGCGCTGGAGGTCAGAGCCAAAGGCCAGCGCTGGAGGCCGTCGCTGGAGACCGGAGCCAAAGGCCAGCGCTGGAGGCCGGCGCTTGAGGCCGTCGCTGGAGGCCGGAACCAAAGGCCGTCGCTGGAGGCCGTCGCTGGAGTTCTATTTCTGGGTTTTGCTGTCACATCATTATTTTCGGAAATCGTGCAAAAGATAATACCACCCAAAGGAAACGGCCAGCCGTATCAGATGCCCCCCTGCCCCTGAGATGGGTGAGTGCACAATCACCCGTGAAAGGGGTGTTAATATCCTCTGGGCGGCCAATTTTCGCGCCATCATTTCGCCTGTCCGGGCTATTGGGATTGGAGAGGATTTCCCTCGAGCAGTGAGCCACAAAAGGCGAGCGTCATCATTGTGGTAAGGCCAATGCCCTCTCTCTATTGGTGGAGCTCTTCATGTTTTTCGCACTAGTAGGCCGCCAAAGCGCCTTCCATTCGAAGGTGGACACGTGGCCAGAATGGATGGTCGTGGGATGATTTGAAATGGGGCTATAAGAGGAAAAAAAATCGTCCTTATCCTCCCATCCTTCCTTCTCTTGCGCTACTGCTTCCTCTCGAGTCCGCAAGCGTTCGTTCATCTCCCGTATTTGTTCTCCCCTTATGCTCCTTCAATCCTAGCTCAAGTTTTCCATGTTAGTCTCCATGGCTTCCTCGCCTTCTTGTTCCATTTCTGATTCCGGGGGGTATTTCCCCACCCCTTCTCAAACTTCCGCTTCCTTATCAAGCCAGTGGTCTACCCCCTCCTCTAATCACTCCTTGCCGGAACGACGGCCGGTCAGACCCCCCATAGCCGGGAGTCATCTGACCGGCGGGCGGATCTCCGTTCGGAGTCGTCCGATGACTGCTGGTCCTTCCAGCGCCATCAAGGAGTCCCCCGAAGGGACTGCTTCCATTATGCCTACTCAAGACATAGTAAATCTGAAAGCCAAGTATAGCTTTCCGCCAAACCTTCGTTTGTTCTACCCTACTCCTAATGACAGGGTGACCTCTTCCCGTCCCGGGAGAGTTGCCTTGTACGGAGCCTTCTTTAAGGCCGGACTTCGACTACCTATCCACCCTTTCATTCTTAATATTCTGGACCGATATTCTCTAACACCTTCCCAGCTAGTTTCTAACTCGATCCGAACCATCGCTGGCTTTCTGGTTCTCTATCACCTGCAAGGCATAGAGGCCAGCGTCTCCTTATTCCGTAGTTTTTATACCCTCCGCAAGCAATCAGGTTGGTGGTCCTTCACCCCTAGGTCCAATAGGATCCTTAAGTTGTACCTTCCTACCTCCGTTAAAGGGTGGAATGATAAGTTCTTTTTTGCTGATATTGATGGGGTGCGCGGAAGCTGGGGGACACCCAACATTGATGCCAATAGGGATTCCTCCATCCTTCCAAAGGATCGAATGTCATTCGGGCAGCTTCTGACTGCCGATGTCCCTCGGTGCAATAAGCTTCTAGCCGATGAAAACCTTCATCTCGCCAGCTTAATTCCTTCGAGTGGTGAGCACTTGATTACTCACCTTCTTTTTTCTTTTCCCCCCCCCCCCTCCCTTTTTTTTTATTCATCTTCCGCCTTTATAGGGATGGCGCCATCGCTTCGCGAACTCAGGCAGGCGGCCACTAAGAAGAGGAAGGCAACGGGGAATGAGTCCCTTGTTGAGAGGATGGTCGTTGCCAAAATCCCGAGGAGGGCCGACGCCGGAGAGGCTGGAGTCGTGAAGCCCCTGCGTGCCAAGGTTTTGAAGAAGGCCGATGCTGGAAGGGCCGATGCTGGTGAGGCTGACACTAAAAGGATCAAAGTTGCGGATCCCCCGCACGTGTGCGAGGCAGCCAGAGCCCAAGCCAACGAGCCCGCCAAGGAAGACACGGTAAGGGCCGAGGCCGGCGAGGAAGTCGGGTGGAGCCACGTAAGAGAAAGATCACCTTCGGTTCCAGCTCCTCCTGTCATCCTGCTCGATCCTTCTCCAGAGCAGGTTGCAAAAGCGCCGTCACCCTCGCCCGAAGCCGTGGAGACGGAGTGGGTCCCTGCAACAATAGGGCTAACTCCCACAGCTATCCTGCCCCCCGTAGAGGCAACAACCAAAGCGCCTCCACCAGCCATGGGGCCGGAGGCAGCCGAGTCAGAGGCAGAATCTTCCTCCATGGCCCCTGTGCCAGGGGAAAGGAGGGGCATCGACCCTTCCTTTCAATCACTGTTAGCGAACCACAGCCGCTGGGCCGAACGGGCCTTAGATGAAGTATCTGTGGTAGAGGTGCAGGAATTTCTCCGGCATCAAAGGAGAGCCACCTTCTTCCGCGAGGCGTCTATGGCACATCTTTGGGTGAGCCTTTGCCCCATTATCATTTTCCTCTGTTTTGCTTGCTCTATTTGCTTTTTTAATATTGACATTCCCTTTAGGCACTGAACTCTCTGATCGCCATGAGGGAACTTTGGACCCTGAGTGATGCTACTCTCGACCAGTCGCAGGAGGAGATGTTATCACTCCAAGCCAGGGCAGAAAAGGCAGAAATGGATTTGGAGGATACCCAGGCCACCCTAAAGGGCCAAGTCGAAACCATCCGGCTGAGAGCCAAGAAGGCCTAGTACGCGCTGGAAGTTGCCCAGCGTCGTGCAGCCAATGAGCTGGATAACGCTCAGGTGGCCGAGGAAAAGCAAAGGATGGTCGAGGAGAGGCTGAAGGTGGTGGAATCAGAAATGTGCATATTGAAGACTCGATTGGATTCTGCCTCCATTGAAATAGACGCAGCCAAAGAGGCCGCCCGCCAGTCCGACGCCAAGATTGTCGACTTGGAGGTGACGGTGACTGAGGCCAAGAGGAAGGCCATCGAGTCCAACCAGAGAGCCCTCGAGGCGGGGAAAAGAGCTGCAGAGGCCGTAGAGGATTTCAGAAAGTCTAAAGCCTTTGATAAGGAGCTAGCCGAATCGGCGACGTTTGCTTATAATGCCGGCTTCCAACACTACAAGGAAAAAATCCAAGAACTCTATGACCTGGAGGATATTGAAGGGCTGAAGCCAGATGACATCCCTGAAGACGATGACCCGGCCCCAAATAACCCTTAGTAGTTTTTTTTTTTTTTTGTATTGCTCTAAGCCCGACTCAGGTCGGCAATTTTGTAACCTTTTAGCCATCAATGAATGTTTTAACCCCCATTGCGTACCTTTGGTTATAATCAGCTTTAGTTGTGTAAGTTGTCATGAATCACCAACCAATGGTGCCTCGTCAGATAGGTCGCACGAAATGTGATTGTTGACCCAATTGATGATTTTGATGATTAACAAAACTATTTGAGTATAACAATTGAAGGCTCTACTGATTTTGATTAAGTTTTTCAGATTATAAGTCGATTGAATGATCAAAATCAGGAGTTAAATCTTGTTCTGGATCGAATCTAATGTCTAGGTAAGATTGCAGACATTAGAGTCGACTCCGAGAATCACAGAGCCGACTCCAGTATCTGGCACAAAAGTTAGAGTCGACTCCGAGACTGTTAGAGCCGACTCTCACAGAAGAAACAGAACGATGATTTTTCTGGCCCCGACTTAGAGTCGACTCCGGGTCTGTTAGAGTCGACTCCAGAAAAGTTTCTTGTCGACCCCAGAAAAGTCAGAGACGACTCCAGAATTAATGGATTAAAGTGTTTCGAGTTAGAGCCGACTCCAGAAAAGTTAGAGTCGACTCCAACCCACCTGGAACAAAAAATCAAATTGTCAGATCAGCTCTAACGGTAATATTTCTATTTTACTTTATTTCTAACGGATATATTTTGTTGCAAGGTACTCTCCAACGGATAGTTTTCTTCCAAAAATGGCTTGAAAGAAATCTATAAAAAGGGAAGACTATCATTCAAAAAGAAAAGAATGGAAGAAAAGAAAAAAACAAAGAGGAAAAATGGAAATAGAGAAATCCCAATTCAAAAATCCGAAAAAGAGAGAGCCTGAATCTCAAGAGAAAAACCTTCTAGCTCAAATCCACTCCACTCCAAAAAGCTCAAGAGGAATCCAAGGCATTCAAATCAAAGTTTTGGTAGATTTCCCAAATTGGAGAAAGAGGATCAGTTTCTTGCTTTTCAATCCTTCTCAACTGCTTCAACTGTGAAGAATCGGAGCTGAGGCTTGATTCAATCTAGCAAGGAGAAGAAGAAAAGAAGAAAAGCTCAAAAGCCAACCAACTACAAATCAGGCTTTTCTAAACCTTGTTCATTTATTTGATTATTTGCTCATTAAGGAGCTGTGTACTTGAAAAACAATATTTCTTTTGTTGTCTCTAGTTCAATCTGGGGGATTGAACTAGTGGAGGTAGTCTTACCTCGGTACAAGCTTGGTATAGCTTGTGTTAGGGTTTTTGTGCTGGTGAGCCCGAAAAACCGGCTGGGTTCGTTGTGATCCCGGGAAAACAACAAGTTTGAGTTGTGAGCTTGTAAAACAACTCGGCTGTAATCAAGGAAGATTATAGTGTGGACCCAAGTGAATCTTGGGAGTGGACGTAGGTGTTGGATACACCGAACCACTATAAAATCTTTGTGTTTGCCGTGTCTCCTTTATCTCTATCTCTATCTCTATCTTATTGATTGTATTTTATTTTTGCATCTGTATTCACTTTCACTCACACTAAGCAAACAAATATTTAAAAAGGTTTAAATTTTTTAAAAAACCCAATTCACCCCCCCCTCTTGGGTTGTCATCTGGGCCAACAATTGGTATCAGAGCTAGTGCTCATTAGATTTTGATCACACGATCAAGAGCTAAAGATCCAAATGGCAGCTCAAGTTGGATCATTTGCTGAAGGTCATTCTACGAATAGACCTCCACTGTTTAATGGTTCAAATTATTCATATTGGAAAGCTAGAATGAGGATATTCATTCAAGCTTCTGACTATGAACTATGGGGTGTTATAATTAATGGACCTAGTACACCCACACATGTTATTGATGGCACTATTGTTCCTAAGCCCGAAAGGGACTGGAATGATAATGATAGGAAGATGGCACAGCTTAACGCTAAAGCCATGAATGTTTTATATTGCTCTTTAGATGCAAATGAATTTAATAGAATCTCCACATGTAATTCCGCAAAGGAGATTTGGGATAGATTAGAGGTTACCCATGAGGGTACCAACCAAGTAAAAGAATCTAAAATTAATATTCTTGTTCATAAATATGAGTTGTTTAGCATGGAACAATCTGAAACCATTGCATGCATGTATACTAGATTTACAGATATTGTAAATGGTTTAAAAAGTCTTGGTAAGACATATACTAACTCAGAACTTGTTCGAAAAATTCTTAGGTCACTACCAAGATCATGGGAAGCCAAAATGACAGCAATCCAAGAAGCAAAGGACCTCAACACTCTGCCCTTAGAGGAGCTTCTAGGATCACTTATGACCCATGAGTTGACAATGAAGCAGCACGTAGAGGAGGACACAAAGAAGAAGAAAGTAATTGCCCTCAAAGCTGCAAAAGAAGAAGAGCAGCAGCGATGATGATGATGATGATGAGACTGCTCTCTTAGCTAAAAAGTTTAAAAGATTCATGAGGAGAAAGAAACCCTTCCACAAGAAGAAATTTGGAGCAAAGTGGAAAGGAGAAAAGGATAAGAACAAGGACAAGGACAAAGAAAAAGAGAAAGACCCCTTGACCTATGAGTGTAATAAACCGGGGCACTTTAGGAATGAATGTCCTAAATTAAAGAAAGCCTACAAAAAGAAAAGAAGGCTTATGTGGCGACTTGGAGTGATAGCGAAGAATCTTCTTCCGAAGAAGAAGAACAAAAGGAAGTCGCAAATGTATGTTTTATGGCGGACGACAACGATGAGGTAAGTTCCGATAACCCTTGCGATGAGTTTGCATTTGATGAATTATTTGATGCTTTTAATGAACTTGTCGGCGATTTCAAGGTTTTGAAAAAGAAATACAAGTTTTGAAAAATGAAAATTCAACTTTCATTAAAGAAAAGGAAGATCTTAATAATGAAGTTAAGAAACTTAAATCTGAAAATAAAATTTTGGTAAAGAAAAAGAATTAATTTCTAATGAAAATGATAAACTAAGGAAAGAGTTGAAAAATATAAGAACATAGTTGATAAGTTTACCTTAAGCTCAACTAAATTGACATGTTATTAAATAGTCAAAAAGCAGTTTTTGACAAAGCCGGATTAGGGTATAACACTTTAGAAAACAAAAATCACTGAAAAATATTTTTGTGCGTGCTGGCCAAAGTAATTTTACATGCTTTAAATGTAATCAAAAAGGACATAAATCTTATGAATGTAAAATTCTAAAACCTAATAAAAACTTAAATATTAAAGGAAAGAAAATATGGGTTCCAAAAGGAACAATTTTTATTGCTACTAACCATGAAGGACCCAAGAAAGCTTGGGTACCTAAACATAAGACTTGATCATCTTTGCAGGAATGTCTTGCGGCCAAAAGATCAAAGCGAAAGTGGTATCTTGATAGCGGCTGCTCAAGACATATGACGGGTGACAAAGATCAATTCATCACCCTCGAAAGAAAAGAGGTGGAGTTGTTACATTTGGCGATAATGGCAAAGGCCAAATCTTGGGGCTTGGTAACATTCAAATAACTCCCTCCACATATATTGAAAATGTACTTTATGTTGATGGTTTGAAACATAATTTAATTAGCATAGTCAATTATGTGACAAAGGTTTTAAAGTATCATTTGAATCTTCTATATGCACAGTTGCTAATCCCATTGATAATAGCATTGTTTTTATTGGAAATAGAAATGGCAATGTATACTTGATTGACTTAGACAATTTGTCTACTAATAATCATTGCTTAGTTGCTAATAATGCTAATATGAATGAGATTGGTTGGTTGGCATCGAAGATTAGGTCATGCAAGCACACACCTTATTTCAAAACTAATTAGAATGGATTTAGTAAAAGGACTACCTAAAATAGATTTTGAAAATAACAAAATATGTGATGCATGTCAATTTGGAAAACAAACTAGAAGTTCTTTTAAATCTAAAAATGTTGTTTCAACTTCTAGGCCATTAGAGCTACTTCACATGGACCTTTTTGGACCAACTAGAACCACAAGTCTAGGAGGAAAGAAATATGGTCTTGTGATAGTAGATGATTACTCTAGATTCACTTGGGTAATGTTTTTAGCTCACAAAGATGAGACTTTCTCGATATTCCTGAAATTCTTCAAGAAAGTCACAAATGAGAAAAACACTACCATAGTGTCTCTAAGAAGTGATCATGGAACTGAATTTGAAAATCACTTATTTGAAAGTTTTTGCAATGAAAATGGTATTAATCATAATTTTTCTGCACCAAGGACCCCACAACAAAATGGAGTAGTTGAAAGGAAAAATAGAACTCTAGAAGACATGGCCCGTACCATGCTATGTGAAAGTAACTCCCAAATACTTTTGGGCGGAAGCTATTAACACAGCATGTTACATCCTAAATAGAGCATTAATAAGACCATTTTAAAGAAAACACCTTATGAATTATGGCATGATAGAAAACCCAACATTAAATATTTTCATGCATTTGGTTGTAAATGTTTTATTCATAATAATGGTAAAAATAACTTAGGAAATTTGATGCTAAATCTGATGAAGGAATATTCTTAGGTTATTCAACAACTAGTAAAGCATATAGAGTGTTTAACAAAAAGTTTAATTGTTGAAGAATCCATTCATGTAGTTTTTGATGAATCTTTAGCATCAAGTTCTGAAAAGATTGATGATGAGGAAGATACAAACATTTGAAAAAGATCTTGAAAAACTTAATATTGATGTATCTTCAGATCATGAACAAGAAGCTAAAGATATGATTCACCTAAGCGATGATGTTAATACTAATCATAATGATATAGATCTTCCAAGAGATTGGAGATATGCTTATAGTCATCCCAAGGAATTGATTATAGGTGATCCATCTCAAGGAATAAGAACTAGATCATCTATGAGAAATATTAGTAATCATCTTGCATTTGTTTCTCAAATTGAACCTAAAACTATTGAAGAAGCTGAAAAAGATAATAATTGGATGTTAGCTATGCAAGAAGAATTAAATCAATTTACTAGAAATAATGTATGGACATTAGTTGAAAGACCTAAAATCATTCTGTTATAGGATCAAAATGGGTTTTTAGAAATAAACTAGATGAAAATGGCATAGTAATTAGAAACAAAGCTAGATTAGTTGCAAAAGGATATAATCAAGAAGAAGGTATTGATTTTGATGAAACCTTTGCACCTGTAGCTAGATTAGAAGCCATTAGGCTATTACTTGCATTTGCATGTCACATGAATTTAACTTATTTCAAATGGATGTCAAAAGTGCATTTTTAAATGGATTAATAATGAAGAAGTTTATGTAGAACAACCACCAGGTTTTGAAGATCATGAATTTCAAATCACGTTTTTAAATTGCACAAAGCTTTATATGGTTTGAAACAAGCACCTAGAGCTTGGTATGATAGACTAAGTAAATTTTTAATTGAAAATGATTTTACAAGAGGAAATGTTGATAAAACATTGTTTTTGAAAAGAAAAGATAAAGATTTACTTGTAGTACAAATATATGTTGATGACATTGTTTTGGTGCTACTAACAATCTTCTATGTCAAGAATTTGCTAAGTTAATGCAGGGAGAATTTGAAATGAGCATGATGGGAGAACTCAACTTCTTCCTTGGACTCCAAATCAAACAAAGCAAAGAGGGAATCTTTATCAACCAAACAAAGTACACAAGAGAAATTCTAAAGAAGTTTGGTATGGAATCAATGAAACCCCTCGGAACACCAATGAGTCCTTCATGCAAGCTGGACAAAGATGAAGAAGGTAAGAAGGTTGATCAAAAATATTATCGAGGTATATCGGATCCCTACTTTATTTAACTGCAAGTAGACCAGACATAATGTTTGCTGTTTGCTTATGTGCTAGATTTCAATCTGAACCTAAAGAATCACATTTAATTGCTGTTAAAAGAATTCTTAAGATACCTTAAGTGGAACAAAAAATGTAGGTTTATGGTATTCTAGAGACTCAACATTAAATCTAATTGCATATTCTGATTCTGATTATGCTGGATGTAAGTTAGATAGAAAAAGCACAAGTGGTGCATGCCAATTTTTAGGAAGTAACTTAATCTCATGGTTTAGCAAAAAGCAAAATTCGGTTGCATTATCAACTACTGAAGCAGAATATGTTGCAGCTGGAAGTTGCTGTGCTCAAATCCTATGGATTAAGCGACAACTTGAAGACTATGGTATCACACTTGATAAGACACCTATAAGATGTGATAATACAAGTGCAATCAATCTAACTAAAAATCCAATTCAACACTCAAGAACAAAGCACATTGAAATTAGATATCACTTTATAAGAGAACATGTAGCCAATAATGAAATTTGTCTTGATTATGTGAATACTGAAGAACAACTGGCAGATATATTTACAAAACCCTTAAGTGAAGAGAGATTTTGTTATCTTAGAGGAGAATTAGGAGTTTGTGATCCTTTGGAATAATTTTCTGAAACTCTTAAGAACAACTATCTAGATTTCATCAATTTCTTGAAAAATCTCGATATTCAATAAGGAAATCTATCTAGATCTTGATTCATTGTTTCCCCAATTGCTAAGGAACATTTATCTAGAATTTGATGATTAATTTGAATAGTTTCAGATCCTTGAAACTTGATTTTTTATCTCTGAAACTGTTAGAGTCGACTCTAACAGTTTGTGGAGTCGACACCTTAGTTTTTGATGTTCTGTCTAAGCAATTAGAGCCGACTCCGGCTTCTGTAGAGCCGACTCTAATTCGAGCGCTGACAGACTTTCTGGTTCGGAGCCGACACCCAGTTTTCGGGAGTCGACTCTAGGTCGAACTAGGTCAAAAATAAAAAGGCGGAGTCGACCCCAAATCATTTTATCCGTCTCCCAAAACCCCTCCAAGGAGTTCCAAAGCCTTTCCAACCTCCCCAATCTTCTCAAAACCTTTGATTACACATTCCAATCTTCTCAATGGCACCCAAGAGGCGCGGTTTCGTCGGAGGAGCGTCCGTTCCCACGAGGCGACGCACGATTCGGAGGCAACCCTCGCCATCCTCCTCTTCGGCCACTCAAGAAGATTCCCCTCCTTCACCCTCTTCACCCAAAGTAGATCAACTAGCCGGTAAGACTATCACAACTGGAAGGAAGGTCAACTTTGATTTCTTTGAGTCGGAGGGCTTCTCAATAGGAAGATGTTTAAAAGAAATGGGGTGGGAAAAGATTTGTTCATTAGATATCCCCACTTATCCTGCCCTAGTGAGAGAATTTTACAATGATTTGAGTAGAGGAGAAGGCGGTTTAGTCAGTATTGTAAGAGGAACTAGAGTTGTAATAACTGCTGAAATCCTTGGAAATCTGTTGGAAATGCCCACAATTGGTATTATGGAATATCAGCATGATGATAGAAGTGGTGCATTGTCAAGAATGTTAGGGAGGGATGTAACCGAGTTTGAGGAAATTCTTGCAAATCAATTAAATCTGGAGCTCAGGTTACTACACAACATATGTGGAAGAATTTTATTCCCCAAAATTGGTAGATTTGAGTACGTCTCGGAGCGAGACATTCTTTTGATGGATTGTATTATAACTGGAAGGCCAGTCAACCTAGCTGGCATGATGATTGGTTATATGGCAGAGGCTGCTACAAAGAAAAGATCTACACTGCCATATGGTATGGTTCTGACATTGATCTTTAGAAGCCAAGGTGTGCTAATTATGGATAATGAACCCCTAAGGAAATTAAGGCACACTGACTATTATAGTATTTCTACTATTCATCGGATGGGCTTCAAGAAGTTAAATGGTATCTGGATGAAAGGAGGACGAGAAGAAAGAGCTGAGAGAGATAGAACTGAAGAGGCCAGAGTAGAAGATATCCCTGGACCATCCACTGCGGGACCATCAGTCCCTGATCCATTTATTGCGGGACCATCTACAGCTGGACCTTCAGAAGCTGGACCGAGCACAGTTCCCTCTCCTCCACATCTGTCTGTTACTGCTTCTGGGAGATTCTCTGATGAGCAGATTGGTCAGTTGAGAGCCTTGCTTGCTGAATATGACAGTCAGAGATCTCATGAGATTAATCAATTAAAAGAAGACTTCAATCAGCTAAAAGAAGAACTTAACTCGAGACTTGACATGATTTCCTTTTCCATAAGCAATTCTGTTGAATCCTTTGGTGCTGAACTTCACAAAATCTTTGAAAGGATGGAAGGCATTGCTGATGGCTCGGGATCTTATGTTCATGCAACTGGTCAACTGAAGAAGGACATTGACCTTGCAGTCTCACAGATTGAAGCTTGTCTTGAAAATTTTAAGAAATCTCAAAAAGATGATGTAATGGAAATCATAGGTCACTTGAAGAAAATTGTATTCAAACATATCTGACTTTGATTTTGATTTTGATACTCTTTTGTATCTTAGGTTTTTTATCTTATGGAATTTTCTTTTGGAATGTACTTGAATCAACTTATGTAATGTTTCTTACTTATGTAATGCAATTACACATTTTCAAATCTGTCTATGATTGACTGCTTGAATCCCTATGTCTTATTGAACCAACAATTTTTCTCTAATAACTTTCTTTATCTAATACTCTCCTTATTGCTGATAACAAAAAAGGGGGAGAGATGGTTGAATATGCAAAAAAAAAAAGACTTGAAATTTAATGAGAGATGGTTGAATATGCAAAAAGAAAGAAAGAAAGGGGGAGAAATGATTGTTTATGCAAAAAGAAAGAGACTTGAAATTTTAATCAGTTCAATTAAAATTTGATTTTTATATATAGGGGGAGCTATTCAATGCAGGGGGAGCTTAACAACAAGCTTAATTGCAATTTTCTGTACATTTAGTTTAAATGTTCATAATTGATGGCTTATATAGAACTCATGCATAATTTTAAAAGTTCACTTTGAATATTGGCATCAAATCCTTCATTAAAAATGTTTTAAGCTTTAAAATGACTATAATCTTTAGTTCGAATGAATTTTTTGAATGCATATACTCAAAGTTTTTGTTATCATCAAAAAGGGGGAGATTGTTGACCCAATTGATGATTTTGATGATTAACAAAACTATTTGAGTATAACAATTGAAGGCTCTAATGATTTTGATTAAGTTTTTCAGATTATAAGTCGATTGAATGATCAAAATCAGGAGTTAAATCTTGTTCTGGATCGAATCTAATGTCTAGGTAAGATTGCAGACATTAGAGTCGACTCCGAGAATCACAGAGCCGACTCCAGTATCTGGCACGGAAGTTAGAGTCGACTCCGAGACTGTTAGAGCCGACTCCAACAGAAAAGACAGAACGTTGATTTTTCTGGCCCCGACTTAGAGTCGACTCCGGGTCTGTTAGAGTCGACTCCAGAAAAGTTTCTTGTCGACCCCAGAAAAGTCAGAGACGACTCCAGAATTAACGGATTAAAGTGTTTCGAGTTAGAGCCGACTCCAGAAAAGTTAGAGTCGACTCCAACCCACCTGGAACGAAAAATCAAATTGCCAGATCAGCTCTAACGGTAATATTTCTATTTTACTTTATTTCTAACGGATATATTTTGTTGCAAGGTACACTCCAACGGATAGTTTTCTTCCAAAAATGGTTTGAAAGAAATCTATAAAAAGGGAAGACTATCATTCAAAAAAAGAACGGAAAAACAAAGAAGAAAAACGGAAATAGAGAAATCCCAATTCAAAAATCCGAAAAAGAGAGAGCCTGAATCTCAAGAGAAAAACCTTCTAGCTCAAATCCACTCCACTCCAAAAAGCTCAAGAGGAATCCAAGGCATTCAAATCAAAGTTTTGGTGGATTTCCCAAATTGGAGAAAGAGGATCAGTTTCTTGCTTTTCAATCCTTCTCAACTGCTTCAACTGTGAAGAATCGGAGCTGAGGCTTGATTCAATCTAGCAAGGAGAAGAAGAAAAGAAGAAAAGAAGAAAAGCTCAAAAGCCAACCAACTACAAATCAGGCTTTTCTAAACCTTGTTCATTTACTTGATTATTTGCTCATTGAGGAGCTGTGTACTTGAAAAACAATATTTCTTTTGTTTGTGTCTAGTTCAATCTGGGGGATTGAACTAGTGGAGGTAGTCTTACCTCGGTACAAGCTTGGTATAGCTTGTGTTAGGGTTTTTGTGCTGGTGAGCCCGAAAAACCGGCTGGGTTCGTTGTGATCCCGGGAAAACAACAAGTTTGAGTTGTGAGCTTGTAAAACAACTCGGCTGTAATCAAGGAAGATTATAGTGTGGACCCAAGTGAATCTTGGGAGTGGACGTAGGTGTTGGATACACCGAACCACTATAAAATCTTTGTGTTTGCCGTGTCTCCTTTATCTCTATCTCTATCTCTATCTTATTGATTGTATTTTGTTTTTGCATCTGCATTCACTTTCACTCACACTAAGCAAACAAATATTTCAAAAGGTTTAAATTTTTTAAAGAACCCAATTCACCCCCCCCCCTCTTGGGTTGTCATCTGGGCCAACAGTGATTGTTCACCAAAACATTGTCACGAATTACCGATGCAAGAAGCCAGTCTTTAGTGCCGATGCGGGGAGCCGGTCTTTAGGTCCGACGCGGAGAGCCGGTCGTTAGTTGCCGATGCGGAGCCAGTCTTTGTTGCTGATGCGGAGCTGGTCTTTGGTGCTGACGCGGAGCCGGTCTTTATGCCGACGGAGCCGGTCTTTAGTGCCGACGCGAGCCGATCTTTAATTGCCGGTGTGAAACCGGTCTTTGGTGCCGACGCGGAGCCGGTCTTTAGTGCCAACGCGGAGCCGGTCTTTAGTGCTGACGTAGAGCTGGTCTTTTATGCCGACGCGGAGCTGGTCTTTAATTGCCGGTGCGGAACCGGTCTTTGATGCCGACGCGAGGCCGGTCTTTAGTGCCGATGCGAGGCCGGTCTTTTATGCCGACGCGGAGCTGGTCTTTAATTGCCGATGCGGAGCCGGTCTTTAATTGCCGGTGCAGAACCGGTCTTTAATGCCGACGCGGAGCCGGTCTTAAATTGCCGACGCGGAGCCGGTCTTAAATTGCTGGTGCGGAGCCGGTCTTTGATGCCGACGCGAAGCCGGTCTTTAGTCTTTGGTGCGACGTGGAGCCGGTCTTGAGTGTGCCGACGCGGAGCTGGTCTTTCATGCTGATGCGGAGCCGGTCTTTCATGCCGACGCGAAGCTGGTCTTTAATTGCCGGTGCGGAACCGGTCTTTGGTGACGACGCGGAGCTGGTCTTTAGTGTGCCTACGCGGAGCCGGTCTTTCATGCCGATGCGGAGCCGGTCTTTTATGACGACACGGAGCCGGTCTTTAATTGCCGGTGCGGAACCGGTCTTTGATGCCGACGCAGAGCCAGTCTTTAGTGCCGATGTAGGGCTGGTCTTTT
Source organism: Calamus simplicifolius (assembly GCA_900491605.1). NCBI lineage: Eukaryota > Viridiplantae > Streptophyta > Magnoliopsida > Arecales > Arecaceae > Calamus > Calamus simplicifolius. The sequence continues at coordinate 91,449 of UESW01000052.1, forward strand.
ATGCCGACGCGGAGCTGGTCTTTAATTGCCTGTGCGGAACCGGTCTTTGGTGCCGAGCATACTCATTCAAAAATAATGCGAACATTTCGAACACCAATAGATTCAAATTAATGAAGATAGCACCTTACTGATAATACCGGCGTAAATTGTCGGCGTTCCAGGTGCGAGGAAGCGGTTTCCCATCTAGCTCTTCAACTTTGTACGCCCCGTGGTGAAGTACCTCCTTGATACGGTATGGTCCTTCCCATTTCGGTGCCAGCTTGCCCCCCTCTATTGGCTTTGATACTTCATCTCTTCGCAGAACGAGATCTCTGGAATGGAACATCTTGGATCGCACTCGAGCATTGTAGTACTTGGCCGCTCGCTGACGGAATGCTGCCATGCGAAGCTGTGCTTGGTCTCGCAATTCTTCCACAAAATCTAGATCGGCTCGCAGCTGGTTTGAGTTGCTTTCTTCGTGGTATAATTCTATCCGGGGACTGGGAACTCCTATCTCCACCGAAATGACCGCTTCGGTCCCAAAGACCAGGCTGAAAGGAGTTTCCCCAGTAGGGGCTCGCGGCGTCGTGTGGTAGGCCCACAGTACACTGGGGAGTTCCTCCACCCAGTGCCCTTTGCAGCTATCTAGCTGAGCCCTGAGTCCTTGGAGGATGATGTGATTGGTCACCTCGGCTGCACCGTTGGTTTGGGGATGCCCCACGGAGGTGAATCGATGATGGATGCCTAGGCCATCGCAGAATTTCCGGAAGGCCGTGTTGTCAAACTATCGGCCGTTGTCAGTAACAAGGGTGTGCAGTAGCCCGAACCGGCACACCACAGACTTCAATAAGAAAGTCCTTATTTTGACCTCCATGATCTTAGCGAGGGCCTCCGCCTCGATCTACTTGGTGAAATGGTCGACGGCCACCACTAGGAACTTGCGTTGTCCAGAGGCTGGAGGGAACGGTCCTAGGATGTCCATGCCCCACTGTGCAAAGGGCCAGGGTGCAGCCAGGGGGGTCAGCTGGGACGCTGGTTGATGTTGAATGTTGGCATAGCGCTGACAGCTGTCGCACCTCTTGACAAGTTCGGATGCATCCTCCTTCATGTATCTCTCGCAGAATATAATTAGCTTCGGTGGGACCGACACACATGAGAACTGGGTATGAGAACGACCTCCGATAGAGCTTTCCCTCCATTATGAAAAACTTTGGGGCCCGTCTTTTAAGTTTCCTGGCTTCGGCAGGGTCTTCTAGGAGGGTACCCTCGATAAGGTAACTGACATAGGCGTCCATCCAGGAAGGTTCCTGCTCAACTGGTAGAGTTTCTCTTGATACGTCAATACTCGGGGCTTCTAAGTGCTCCACATAAGCTCTTCCCAGCATCCCATCAGCTGAGGTGGCAAGATGGGATAAGGCGTCGGCTCTAGCATTCTCCTGTCGAGGGATGTAGCTGACGCTAAAGTAAGCCAAGGGAGAAGCTAGCGATTGCACCATACTTAAGTAGCAGGACATGATGAGATCCCTTGCTTCGTATTCCCTTGCAATTTGGCCAACGACCAGTTGGGAGTCGGTGAACGCCCTAAGGCGTTTCACCCCAAGCTCTTGAGCTAATCTCATCCCGGACAGCAAAGCTTCATATTCTGCCTGATTATTAGTGGCCGGGAAGAGGAAGCGGAGTGCACACTCGGTTACAACCCCATCCGAGTTGGTCAAGATGAGGCCTGCTCCGCTCCCTTGAGAATTCGACGCCCCGTCTACATGAAGTACCCATTCATCATTACTGGTTACGAGGGGCTGAGTGTCTGCAGAAGGTTCTTCAGGTTGCTCCTTTCCCCAAGTGCATTCGACCAGAAAATCCACCAAGACTTGAGACTTCATGGCTGACCGGGGGCGAAAAGACAGATCAAATTCCCCCAACTTAAGGGCCCACCTTGCCAGCCGACCGGAAGTATCCAGGCGAGCGAGAACTATCTTCAGAGGTTGGTCCGTGATCACCGCGATCGGGTGGGCTTGGAAGTATGGTCGCAGCCGCTGGGCAGACACGATCAATGCGAAGATAATCTTCTTCCATCTTCGAGTACCTGGTCTCTGCATCGTGGATCACCTTGCTTGTGTAGTATACTGGCTTTTGCGTGCCATTGGTGTCCATGCGGACTAGCATAGAACTAACGGCTTCAGGAGAGGCCGCGAGGTATAGAAGGAGTTCTTCTCCACCTGTTGGCTTGGCAGTAGCGGCGGGGTAGATAAGAATTCCTTTAACCCCTCGAACGTCTCCTGGCATTCTTTCATCCATTCAAATTCACTGACTTTGCGGAGCACCTTGAAGAAAGGTAGGCACCTTTCAGCGGACTTGGACAGGAAGCGACTTAAGGCGGCCACCCTTCCTGTCAGACGCTGTATTTCCTTCTTGTTGGCGGGAGGCCTCATGTCCAAGATGGCTTGGAATTTGTCTGGGTTTGCCTCGATCCCCCGCCGGGTTACCATGAAACCCAAGAACTTTCCGGCTGTCACCCCAAATGCACACTTGCGTGGGTTCAGCTTCATCCGGTACCGACGAAGGTTGTCAAAAGTCTCCGTTAGGTCCGCGATATGGTCAGTGGCGTGGACGCTTTTTGTCAACATGTCATCCACGTACACTTCCATGTTGCGTCCTATCTGGCCTTCGAAGACTTTGTTCATCAGCCTTTGGTAGGTGGCTCCCACGTTCTTTAGCCCGAAAGGCATTACCCTGTAGCAGTATAACCCTTCTCAGTTATGAAGGAGGTAGCTTCTTCATCCGCCGGATTCATCCGATCTGGTTGTATCCAGAGAAAGCATCCATGAAGCTAAGGACCTCATGGCCGGATGTGGCGTCCACCAGTTGATCGATCGGGGCAGGGGAAAGCTGTCCTTAGGGCATGCCTTGTTGAGATCGGTGAAATCCACGCACATTCTCCAGCTCCCATTGGTCTTACGGACTAGCACCACGTTGGCCAACCATTCGGGGTAATGAACCTCCCAAATATGGCCCGCAGCCGTTAACTTGTGAACTTCCTCGTCGATAGATTTCTATCTATCTGGAGCGAAGTTTCTTTTTTTCTGTCGGACCGGCCGACACTCTGGCCTGAGGTTAAGCCGATGGGTGATCACTTCTTTGGGGACGCCCGGCATGTCTGAGGACGACCATGCAAAGACGTTGGTGTTGGCACGCATGAAAGTAAAAAGTCGATCACGTGCCTCTTCTGGAAGCAACGCCCCCATCTGAACAGTCCTTGCCGAGTCATCACCCAAGGGGAGGGTCAGAAGGTGCTCGGCTGGCTCTCCCCTCCTTCCCAGCTCTCGGGGATCGAGTGGCTCAGAGGCTATTGCCGACGCCGCTTCCAACGGGTTGGGAGACAAATGATAGCAAAGCGGTGGAGGGCTTTGCTCCCCTTTCATCTCTCCGACTCCTTCATCAGTGGGGAACCTTACCAATAATCTCTTAGTGGAGATCACGGCATCTAGCAAATTCAATCCTGGTCTCCCCAATATAGCGTTATAAGCCAGTGGGACCCGGACCACCAAGAAATTTATAACCATGGTGCTCTGACATGGAGGGATTCCAGCCGTGACTGGGAGAGCAATCTCCCCCTCAACGCTCACCGAGTCTTCAGTGAAGCCCATTAGAGGCGCGGCAACGGGTCGGAGGGAAGACTTCGACAAATTCATCCGAACAAAAGCCTCGTAGCTCAAAACATCCACCGAACTCCCACTATCAATTAAAATTCTTTTTACAGGATGTTTGGCTATAGTCATGGATACGACGATGCTGTCGTCATGCTTATTAACTACCCCATCTAAATCCTTTCCAAAGAAAGGAATTACAGAATCTATTCCCTCTCGCTGCCTCTTTGAACCGTCACCTGCCCCCAGGAAATAATAGCTATGGTCTTCTCCGTTGGAGCATTGTCCCCGCCGGCCGGAAGTATCGGAGGCACCGATGGACCCAAAGTGGGAAGGTTTCCCCTTCTGACGAATTTGCCCAGGTGACCCTGTTGAACCAGCTCCTCAATGGCTTTCTTCAGATGGTGGCAATCCTCGGTGTCGTGACCATAGTCCCAGTGGTACCGGCAGTAAAACTCCTTGTTGCGGGGGGTCCCAGATTTCAAAGGAGCCGGACGCTTGAAATAAGGTTCCTCCTCGATCTCCAGCAGGATGTGAGATATAGGATCCATGAGGAGAGTGAATTGCTCCTTAGGAACAAGCGTATGTGGTCGGCGATCTGAGCGGTGAGGAGGCTCAGGCTTCCGAGGACGTGCACCGGCATGATCAGTAGGCGTGGTTTCTTACTGGTGTTCTTGTCAACTTCCCTCCTGGAAGAATCACCTCGTCGGCGCGGATGTACTTCTGTGCTCGGCATAAGAATTCGGAGGCTTCTTGTCAAGGGAATAGGCAAACCTGGATGGATGAAGTCCTCGTTTTAATGCCAAAGTGGCTACGGAGTCTTCCAGGTTGTAAACCTCCAATGCTGCTTCCTTAAATCGAGCGACAAAGTCCTTCAAGGTCTCGCCACTCCTCTGCTAGACAGCAAATAGGCTATCAACCACTCGTGGGATCTTTTGGCATGCATCAAAGTGGGCCAGGAAAGATCGCTCGAGTTGCCGAAACGAATTGATGTTGCGTGGAGGCAGGCGGGAGTACCATGCGCGTGCCGCCTTGCGAAGGGTGGCCGGAAAGGCGACGCATAAAAGGGAGTCCGTCACTCCTTGGACCTGCATGAGGACCTTGTAGCTTTCCAGGTGGTCCAGGGGGTCTGTCGTGCCATCGTACGGATCCAGCTGGGGGAGACGGAACCGGGGCGGGACTGGTTCCTCCATGATACACCGGGAAAGTGGGGGGCAACGCTCATAGTCCGTCCCGTGAGGATTAGCGATCCGGTGGCTAAGCTCCTCCAACCGTCGATGATACTCATCGAGCCGTTGCTCGGCCCAATGGGTAGTTTTCCTGAGGGTGCCATCTCGAGATGAATCGGAAGAAGAAGCCGAAGAAGATCGCCGGCGTAAGGAACGCACCCGTCTGGACTCTCTCTCCTCTGGCCGGTGGTGGGAACGACCGGAGTGGCGAGAGGGGGACCGTCGTCGCTTCGAGGCCCCTCGGTGATGAGGTTCAGGGGGTGAGCGGTGGGAGACCTCAGGTGGGGCCCTGCCTTGGTGAGACTGGACTGTCCCCCGCACCCCTTCATCTGGTGCAGGGGGTTGAGGTGTAGCAGCCAAACAATGCTCTTGCAGTCCCCTTACCATTGTCATCAGGTCCTGAACCTGGTGAGCCAGAACCTTGAGCCGGTCAGGTCGGCTTATCTGTGCAGGGGCGAAACATGGAGGTTGGCCTCCGATTGCTCAGCCCATGGAATGCGCTCCGCGGCTTGACTGGAGGAAGCCTCCTGTGCTCGTGTAGTCACCATGGTCTCCCTCGCAGAATTGGTGGGGTCACAGGGAGAACTTTCGTCTTCTTCCTGTGCGAACTAGCCCCCCTACCTGGCGTGCCAATCTGTTGCTGCCAAATCACTTGCGATGAGCGTCGGGTGAGCTGAGATCTCCGAGGCCTTCGAGAATGCAGAGAGGTCACCGTCTTCCTTCTAGAGCCTGCAAAAAGTCCCGGACCGGTGGTTCCAGTGGGGACCCTCCGACGCCCAAGTCAGTGGTTTGTAGAACATGAATGTTGTATATGAGTAGAACTTGAGTGAGAGAGAGAGATCCCCTTGCATTGAGCTCGGGTCCTCCTCTTATACCTGTCTGAGGGTCCCGTTTACCTCGTTCCGTTGGAACCGCCGAATCTTCCTTGTTGGGATAAGTTTCTCCGAACGGCAAGTGGTTAAGCCGTTGCTGGATAAGGGCCGCTTATAGCGGTAACTGCAATATCATCTTAACTTTTATAATTACGATATCGAAGTTTAAAACTGGAATATCATCTTAACTTTTGACGTAACGTACAATAATATCGGTCCAGCCTTTTTTTTTTTTTTTGAAATTTATGTACAATAAATCGGTTTGAGATAACCAAAAGAAACTCTTCAGTTAGATAGTAAACGTTTTAAAATATATTTTATATAAAAAAAATTAAAAAAATTATTTAAAAAATAGATTGACTTAAATAGGTTAACATAAATCATATCATGCCCAAATCGACCACTAGGAAACTCAGCCAATGTTATTGGATTGCCCAAGCAAATGCTAAACGACTCTTATCTTAAATCTAAACATGGAAAATAGAGTCAGTCATCTTCTAGCTAGCTTCTCCAATCAGCCTCTATGCTGCTCCACAGCTGAGATTGTTAAAAACAGTTGAAAAATAACGGCACGGAGAAGATGAGAAGTGGCAGAAGACGATGCAGAGCGGAAAACCGCTTCTCTGCTACTACTATCAGTAAATAAAACCACTCGTTCTTAAAATGTGGTTCGAAATTCATACTCACCTATTATCTACGGAAGAAATTAAATGGTATCATGCACTTGGATGTTTCGACCTGGTCTAGATCATGCCGCATTATCTAGTCGAATTAATGTCTTACAATATTCGAAGCCTAGCAGTGTGGTGGATGTTAATGGTACAGCTCACTACTTCGCCATACCGAATTATTGAAGAGGATGACACCAAACCAAATTAATTACTTCATTTCTTTTTTTTCTCCTCATCTCTGGCTGTTGTTAAACGGTACATGTTGCTTTTGGTGGAAGACCTGATGCCTACCATCTCATGCCAAAAGCGTCAGCTCTCACAAAACGCCAAGACAAGATCTTCTTGCTATATATGTTCACGTGGAACCAACCGATCATTTTAGCTTTCTCGCATCGTATCTTCCCTTCAAGATATATATATATATATATATATATATCTTTCTTAACTGGATTAAGTGCAGTTAGAGGTGGGCACTGGACCGTACCGTACCATAGTTAGAGATGGGCACTGGGCCGTGCCTGGCATGGCACGGCACGGCCCAGGCCATCGTGCCTCTAAAATTATCGTGTCGTGCCTGACATGGTCCAGTAACAAACAGGCTATGCCAGACACGACACGGTAAAAAAAAAATTCAGATCCAATACGGCCCGTGGCCTAAACCGGGCATGGGCTGTGCCTAGGCACAGCCGTGCCTACTGTGGTTGTGCCTATCGGCCTAACGAAAAAAAATTTTTGAACCTGACACGGCATGGTTTACTAGGCCGTACATGGCATGGCCCATGTGGGCCTAGGTCGTGCCGTGGGCGGCACGGCCCAGTGCCTACCACTAAGTGCAGTCCGGCCAAATGCCAAATGGCAGGCCGGTTGGTCGTGGGGCATATATAGAAGATCAAAGACGTTGCCGTTGAAGAACTGGAGGGCTCCCGAGCGCTCCTTCTTGCGTTACGCCGAAGTTAAACTTAAACCTCCAGTAAAAGAGGGGAATTTCTATTTGCACCGCTCAGGTTGCTCAATGCACCCTTCCAATTTTTTTTAAAAAAAATTATAAACTACCCCCGTCTCCTCCCCCTCTTCTCTCTTTTATGGCACCGGCGCCTCCCTCCCCCCTCTCCTCTCCCTCCTTGGCATCGCCCCCCTATCCTTCCTCCGGCCCTCATCTCCTCTCTTTTCATCACTAGTACCGCCCCCCACCCACCCCCCTCCCCTCCTTCCCACTCTCCGGCCCCGGCAGCATCTTCTTTCCTCCCTGCATCGTGCCAGGAAGGAAAGGAGACGGTGCCGAGGCCAAAGAGTGGGAAGAAGACCGGGGCCGAGGGGGTAGGGGGCGGTGTTGGGGAGGGGAGGAGTGGTGGAAGATGGTGCCAGAAAGAGGGGAGGAGAGGGGGGGCTGCCAGGAAGGGGAGGAAAGGAGGGGGGACCAGGAGGGAGGGGTGGGGGATAGTGCCAGGAAGGGGGAAGGAGAGGGGGGGTGCCGGTGTCGGGGAAGAGAAGGAGATGGGGGTGCTAAGGATAGTTTAGGATTTTTTTAAAAAAAAATTGGAGGTGCATTGAGCAATCCGAATAGTGCAAATAGAAATTCTCGTAAAAGAGATTTTCATAGGATTAAGCTTGAGCTCGTGTTTCAGTTTGGACGGTAACTTTTCAAAAAAATCTTTGTATATTATCTTCGATGCAAGACATGCATCAAACATGGTGATTCACTCGCACATTAGCTTCACTCGTAAAGCTTGTACTACATATGTGCAATTCATATGTAAATAAATTATCATGCTTGATGAAGACTATCCTACACCAATGCAATGTAAAAATAATAATAATAAAAAAGAATATCACACTTTTTTTTTTACCATTAGCCCGGCCCATGTCCTCCTTGGACGTGTCACTCTCTAATCTAGATATATCGTCTCCTCGTCTTCCTCCCTTTAAAGCTTGGAAGGAAAAAGCGAGGCAGGTAGCCGAAAAAGCGCTGGCTGTTGCCGGCATCTCTTGCCTCAGATTCAAGACGATTATAAAGTATAGTAATCTGTATCGTATTTTAAAAATAAATTTTAGTATGCAAAACATCAAACTATTACGTATAATTAATTAAAATAAAAAAATAATTTTTATCTGACTTTCACTTGTATCTCAATTTCTAAAAAAAATAATATTAAACATAAATTAATAGATTAAAGTGAAGGTTTATAAAATTGTTATTATATAGTATAAATTATTAATTAAAAATTGATCACTTATAATTTATAACTTCATATGTTATTAATATATTAATTCTTATAAATATTGAGATATATCAAAATTTTAATGTAATAATTTTTATGCCATCATATTCAAAGGAAGAGCAAAAGGTCGCTTGCCTTTATTTCAGGTCTACCATCTAAATTTTGTTTAAGAATTGCTAAAAAAAAAGAATTGTAATCGGTCACTCAATTCCCCCGTCTCTAAGTTAAACTGAGTCTGAAATCTGTAGAGATGTTCCGCATGTCAGTCCAAACTCAACAGCGCGTTTTCATCAAAATCGTTTGATCGAAACAAGAGTTTTTCCGGTTAGATCGGCTGCGCGCGTTAAGTGGTGCTTGAAAATTTAAGAATGCGATTGATTTATAAGAATTATCCTATTTTTTATTTTTATTTTTTAAAAAAAGTAAGTACTCGTAGAAATATATTTGGTAAGTAAAAAATAAAACATTTTTTTAAGAAAAACACAACTTCAACGTTATAAAAAAAACTGAGTATATTTTTTATTTTTTATTTTTAAAAATAGAAACATAGAATTTAGTATAAAAAATTATATTTGGTTGTGTTATTTTTACTTTTTATTTTTAGAAATAACTATTTTTTGGTGAACCTAAAACAACTTTTTAAATATAATAATACATATTATTAATATATAAGTAAAAATAATATATTTGTTTATATTATATTCATATTTACATTATTATTTATATATTATATATAACATATATATTATAATATTATATAATATAATATATATATATTTTATAGTTTTTTATTATTATAAGATATTGTAATATTATATATATTCCCTTTAGTATTTTTAGTTATCCTTTTTGAAACATATTATTTATAATAGAACCTGATGAGGGATAAAATCATCGTCATATCAATATTTATGCACACGACAAAAAGATTGAGATCACTTTTGATTTTCGATCTGCTAGCTGTCACATCCAGAAAAGAATAAATACACCTCAGCATGACCGAAGTACCCTTATGCCTTGGCAAGACCGAGCCATTCCTATGCCTCGGCTAGACCGAGCTATTCCATACCTCGATGAGACCGAGCTATATTTATGCCTCGATCAAATCGAGCCATTCTTATGCCTCGGCCAAACCGAGCCATCCCTATGCCTCAGCTAGATCGAGCTATACTCATACCTCGGTGAGATCGAGCGATACTTATGCATCGGCCAAACCGAGTTATCCTCGTACCTCGACCAAGCCAAGCATCCCTGAACCTCTACGGAACCAAGTGCGAAAAAATTTAAATTCGTGATAATCAGGCAAGATTTCAATCACATGGATCTTCGATAGCTTTAAGTGGAGGAAAAAGCCAATAATATTGTTGCTGCTGAAATCTATCCTCCGACTTGGGCACAATCGGGCTCTGGGATGGGCTCCCTTCTGGGCGGACCTGCAAAACAGTCCTCACGCAAGAGGCGTTGGGGGTGGCCCTCCGCGGAAGACCCTCCGACTCTCAAGTCAGCAGGGATCGGCAATCAACAAACAAGAGGAGAAGGCTCTCATTGAAGAGTCTCTCCAAGGGTGGCCTTTCGAGAGCTCTTAGCAGAGCGCTAATGGCGAAAAATAGGGGAAGCCAGGGCAGAAAGAGAGTGTGCCAATGAGCAAGTGCGCATACCTGAGGAGTGGGCAAAAGAGAGTGTGCCAGTCGTCCTTCCGGGCTTCCGTGGCTCGGTCCTTCCGGGCTTCCATAGCTCGGTCCTTCCGGGCTTCCGTAGCTCGGCTCCTTCCGGGCCTCCCTGGCTCGGCCCTTCCGGGCTTCCGTGGCTTGGTCCTTCCGGGCTTCCCTAGCTCGGCCCTTCCGGGCTTCCCTAGCTCAGCTTCCGGGCTTCCGCTCAGCTCGGCCCTTCCGGGCTTCCGTAGCTTGGCCCTTCCGGGCTTCCCTAGCTCGGCTCCTTCCGGGCTTCCATAGCTCGGCTCCTTCCGGGCTTCCGTAGCTCGGCCCTTCCGGGCTTCCGTAGCTCGGCTCCTTCCGGGCCTCCCTGGCTCGGCCCTTCCGGGCTTCCGTGGCTCGGTCCTTTCGGGCTTCCATGGCTCGGTCCTTCCGGGCTTCCGTAGCTTGGCTCCTTCCGGGCCTCCCTGGCTCGGCCCTTCCGGGCTTCCATAGCTCGGCCCTTCCGGGCTTCCTAGCTCGGCCCTTCCGGGCTCCCATAGCTCGGTCAGCTCGGCCCTTCCGGGCTTCCGTAACTCGTTTTCCCCGAGCCACCATGGCCCGGCTGCGTCAAATGATCCACAATCCAATACCCACCTCCGCGGAACCTGACGCGGGAGAGCCCAGGTTACCATAACGCATCCTAGACAAGGAATCATGTCGAAACGTGGCCTAAACCTATCGTAACCGCCCCAGGTCCTACTCACCAGATCTCGAGACATCAAGGAGCTCTCCCAGCCGTCGATCCCCTAACAAACAGGATACAAATTCCAACGGCCCCACAACGGCCTGATTCTATCCACCTCCGTATCCTAACAACCTCTGAACCTTCCAGAAGACGCTCAAGACCAGGTGACAGTCTATAAATTGGACGCTCCCAGATTCCCTCAGGTACGCATCTCCTTACGCATACTGCGCTCTCTCTCTCCGGCGGCTCGTCGGCGCTCTTGCCCTCTAGAGCTCTCGATTGGCCGCCCCGGAGAGGTCTCCCGGAGAGATCCACCTCCCCATTGTCTGGTTGATCGCCGATTTCTTCTCCACTGACTTGAGCGTCGGAGGGTCTTCCGCGGAGGGCCACCCCCAGCCTCTCCGCGTGGACTTCTTGTGCAGGTCCGCCCCCTCTTCCTGGAGATCGACCGCGCCCGAGTCGGAGGACGGATCCGGCGGCAACAGATTGGCGCTAGAGGAAGGGCCTCAAGTCCCATTAAAACTTGAAGAAGGAGACAAGGATCTAAATCCGGAGAAGAACCTCTTTAATGGCCAACCGGAGAAGAGCAACCTCTGAAGCCCAAGATCAGGTCGCTTCCCAGAGGCCTGATCCGACTGGCGGTGTAGCGCCGCAACCCCACCGTCGAAACCCCGTCACCGCCTGCCATCCCGGTGACCCAAGACCAGTTCGCTACACTGGTCCAACAAGTCCAGGCCCTTACCCACCTGGTTCAAGAGCGCCTTGCAGCTCCTCCTGCTTCGCATCCTTCAGAAGGAGGCGGCGATTCCTTCTTCGCCGGCACCTCCTCCTCTGATCCGCATGAATCCGCGGATCCCCCACATCGCCCAGGGGGACAAACCAGTCCCGCGAGGCGGTTATGATAGAGATCCTCCCAGATCTCGGCGAGCCCGCTCCCTCTCCCGGCGACATCTCACCATGATTCGACGCCATCCTACGCTCTTCTCGCCCAGCTCCTCCTCTGGCCGGCGAAGAGGAGATCCGCCGTCAGATCCAGGAGATGCGTCAGGAGCTGGACGCCGCCAAGCAGACCCATCTGCCCCAGCCCAAGGCGGAGCAGGGCATCCCTTTCTCTAAGGGATCATGGAGGAAGTGATTCCCTCCCATGTCAAGTTACCAGCCGTCGAACCCTATCACGGCTCCACTGACCCGGACGACCATCTCAGTAGCTTCCGGTCAATAATGATGTTCCACGGAGCATCTGATGCGGTCCTCTGCCGCGCCTTCCCATCCACCCTCAGAGGATCCGCCCGAACCTGGTTCAACGCCTTGAAGCCGGGTTCCATTGATTCATTCGACGAGCTGAGCCACCTTTTTATTGGCCAGTTCGTCAGCAGCCGCCGCCACCGACGAAGATCCGACTCCCTCTCCGAAGTCAAGCAGAGAGAGGGGGAGTCCTTGAGGAATTACCTTGGCCGTTTCAACAAGGCCATGTTGAGGTGGACCACCTTAATCATGAGGTGGCTATGTCCGCCCTGGCGGGGGGAGTTTCGAAGGAGAGCGACTTCTACCTGGCTATGGAGGTCAGCTACCCCCCATGTCTCTCTGATATGATGGCCCTTGCGGACAAGTACGCTAGGGTCGAGGAGTCGCGGAGAGTGCCCGCGCTGAGCAAGCAAAGAAGAAGGAGCCCAAAGTCCCCGACAGGCACCGTCCCGGCGACCAAGTCCGCCTCGCCGCCAAGAGTCCCTCCGCTGCCGCCAAGGAATCGCTCCCGGAGTCCTCCCAGGCGATTCGATCGCTATACTCCGCTGACTGTGCCCCGGGCGCAAATCCTTATGGAGATAGAGCGCCAACTTCCCCGGCCAGTGCCTCTCCGAGGGAACCCGACCCGAAGAGATCCCGCCAAGTACTGCCGCTACCATAGGGAGCACGGTCATGACACTGAAGAATGCTGGCAGCTGAAGAATGAGATCGAGAGGCTGATTCGGCGGGGACGGCTGGATCAGTTTAGGAGGGCGCCCGAGCCACAGCAAGGAGGTGACCGCCAGCCCGAGCTCCAACAACCTCCTCCTCCACCAAATCCGCCCGATCGGTCCGTATTAACATGATTGAAGAGGCCGGCGGATCGAGCCCCAGAGGCGAAGTGATGGATCAGTGCCAAAGAAGGCACGGACGGCGAACTCTCCTTCTCCGATGATGATCTTCTTGGGATACAGCTCCCCCACGATGACGCACTAGTTGTATCCCTTAATTTGAACAATTATGATGTAAGCCGAATCCTCGTTGATAGTGGAAGCTCGGTAAATGTTTTGTACCTCGGTGTGTTTGCCAGGATGAAATTGCTCATGGAAAATCTTCGAGCCGTGGATTCCACCTTGATGGGATTCACCGGCGACGTCATCATCCCGGAAGGAATCGTCACCCTGACGGTCCGCGCGGGAACCTGGCCCCTTGTGACCATTGTTCAGACAGATTTCCTAGTGACCGACCTCAGATCCCCATACAACGCCATATTCGGCAGGCCCGGTCTGTCCCTCAAGGCAGTTGTCTCCATCCCGCATCTATCTATGAAGTTCCCACCGAGCGAGGAGTTGGAGTGGTTCGGGGAAGTCAGGCCATGGCTCGGCAATGCTTTGTTACGAGCCTTCAGTCTAGAATGCCCGAAGTTGACGGGCTAGACGCTCGCGAGGACTTCGCCGAACAAAGGGGAGAACCGGCAGAGGAATTGGAGGAAGTACCATTGGACGAAGCTCAGCCCACCGAACCATCAAGGATCGGGTCGCTGCTCAAAGGAGAGCCTCGGCACAGGTTGATCAGGTTCCTCCAAGCAATGCCGACATCTTCGCCTGGACCGCCTCCGACATGCCAGGATCAGCCCCGAGGTCTCGTCCATCATCTCAATGTGGACGAGATGCACAGGCCTGTTAAGCAGAAGAAGAGAAGCTTCGCCCCAGAGCGACAAAAGGCCATTGAAGAAGAGGTCGACAAACTCATAAGGCCAATTTCGTCCGAGAGGTAAATTACCCGAACTGGCTGTCAAATGTCGTCATGGTGAAAAAGTCGAACGGCAAGTGGAGGATCTGCATCGACTTCACCGACCTCAACAAAGCCTGCCCGAAGGACAGCTTCCCCCTCCCTCGGATCGACCAGCTCGTGGACGCCACCTCAGGCCACCAGATGCTGTCATTCATGGACGCCTATTCCGGCTACAATCAGATCCGAATGGCCCCTGAAGATGAAGAAAAGACCGCCTTCATAACCGACCGAGGTACCTACTGTTACCGTGTTATGCCTTTTGGTCTTAAAAATGCAGGGCGACCTACCAGCGGCTGGTCAACAAGGTGTTCAAGGAGCAAATCGGCCGGAACATGGAGGTGTACGTGGACGACATGCTGGTTAAAAGCAAGGAGGCGTCACAGCATGTCGAGGACCTCTCGGAGAGCTTTGCAACGTTGCGCAAATATGGGATGAAACTCAACCCGACCAAGTGCGCCTTCGGCGTCAACTCGGGGAAGTTCCTCGGCTTCATGGTCTCCCAGCGAGGTATCGAAGCTAACCCCCAGAAGATTCAAGCTCTCCAACAAATGGCGCCCCCGCATCTGTCAAAGAGGTCCAGCGCCTAACCGGGAGGATAGCGGCCCTTAACCGCTTTGTGGCGCGGTCGGCCGAGAGATGCCTCCCCTTCTTCAAAACTCTCCGATCGGCCAAAAACTTCCAGTGGACTCCCGAATGCCAAAGGTCATTTCAAGATCTCAAGAAGTACCTCGGCTCGCCCCCGCTCCTCAGTAGTCCGACCCCAGGAGAGACCCTATTCTTGTACCTGGCTGTTTCGGAAGGTGCGGTTTGTCGGTGCTGATCAAAGAAGAAGGCAAGTCCAAAAGCCGATCTACTATGTGAGCAGGCTGCTCCGCGATGCGGAGACGAGGTACAGCAGGATTGAAAAGATGGTGTTGGCCTTGATCACCTCAGTTCGAAAGCTGCGGCCGTACTTTCCAAGCACATTCCGTGACGGTCCTGACTGACCAACCTATCAAGGCGGTGTCCACCGTCCCGAGACATCGGGAAGAATGACCAAATGGGCCGTCGAGCTAAGCGAGCATGACATACATTTTCAGCCTCGCCGGCCATCAAAGCCAAGTACTGGCCGACTTCCTCCTCGAGTGTACCATCCCGGAGGACGGTTCTACCCCAGACTCCCTGAAGAGCCAAAGTCTGGAGCCCGGTGGCTCCTCCACGTCGACGGGTCGTCCAATGCCCATCACTCCGGTGCGGGTCTAGTTCTTACCAGTCCTGAGGGGATGACCTTCGAATATGGCGTCCGATTCTCCTTCCCGGCTTCCAACAACGAAGCCGAGTACGAAGCCCTGTTAGCCGGTCTCCGGATCGCCCGCAACTTGAAGGTGGAGAAGCTCAACGCCTTCACCGACTCTCAGCTGGTAGCCGGCCATGTTCGGGGAGAGTTTGAAGCCCGGGAGCCGAACATGATTCGATATCTCCAGGAGGTGCGTAACTTGCTTCCCCATTTTTCCGAATTTGAAATTATTCAGATTCCCAGATCCGAGAACGCCCGCGCCGACCTACTCTCCCGATTGGCCGCGGAGACAATGGATGCCGAGCAAAAGTTCCACCTGGAGACTCTGGAAAAGCCGAGCATCGCGGAAGCCGACCGAGTGATGCAAGTTGAGGCCGAACCATCCTGGTTCGACCCTATCCTCAAATATCTCAAAGAAGGGTCGCTTCCGTCCGACCGAAGAGAGGCTAGGAAGCTGAAGCTGCAGGCCACCACTACGTGTTGATTGACAACCAACTTTACAAGCGGTCTTTTTCCATGCCGCTGCTTAGGATGCCTTCGCCCATCAGAAGCGGACTATGCTCTGCGAGGTACATGAAGGGATTTGCGGCAACCATCTGGGAAGCCGGTCCCTATGCCACAAAGTGCTGCGACAAGGCTACTACTGGCCGACCATGCAAAAGACGCGGACGATCTAGTCCGAGCCTGCGACCCCTGCCAGAGACATTCAAGCATCCAAAGGCTCCCTTCCGCCGAGCTAGTTTCATATCCTCCGCTTGGCCCTTTGCCAAATGGGGGATGGACATCCTCGGCCCATTCCCGCTTGCCACAGGGCAGCGGAAATTCTATTTGTCGCCATCGACTACTTCACCAAATGGGTCGAAGCGGAAGCAGTTGCACAAATTACCGAGGCACGGGCCAGAGACTTTGTGTGGAGGTCCATCATCTGCCGATTCGGCCTCCCCATACTATAATCACCGATAACGGCAAGCAGTTCGACAACTCCAAATTTCGCCAGTTCTGTGAGGAGCACGGAATCCGTCACCACCTTACTTCGGTCGGGCACCCACAAGCCAACGGAGCGGCCGAAGTGACCAACAGAACCCTCCTCCAGGGAATCAAAGCTCGCCTCTCCAGAGCCCAAGGCAGGTGGGCGGATGAGCTACACCATGTCTTATGGGCCTACCGCACAACCCCAAGAATCCCAACAGGCGAAACCCCATTCCGAATGGCTTTCGGTACAGAGGCCGTTATCCCTGTGGAAGTCGGCCTCCCATCATTGCGGGTGGAAAGCTACTCAGAGGAAGCTAGCAACGAACAACTCCGCACCAACCTCGACCTGATAGAGGAAATCAGAGAGAAGGCCCGGATCAGAACGGCTGCTTATCAACAAAGGGTGGCCCGTTACCACGCTTCCAGAGTCAAAGGGAAGGCCTTCCTACCCGGCGACCTTGTCCTCCGAAAGGCCTCTGTTTCCAAACCGCTGGAGCAAGGAAAGCTGGCGCCAAACTGGGAGGGCCCGTACCAAGTAGCGGAGATCATTGGACCGGGAACCTACAAGCTGCAGGATCTGGATGGGAAATCCATTCCCCGGACGTGGAATTCGGACAACCTTCGAAATATTATCAATAGGGTATGTCCTCTCCAAATTTATTTTCATATGCCTCATTATATCTTCCTATTACATTTTCTTCAATGCAAATCATTATGCACTACATCACCAAAAATTGCAAAAAGAAACAGATGCTGCTTACCAATCCTCGGCACGACCGAGCTCCTTGTCTGGACAGGAATTCTCCGAACCTTGGCAGGGCCAAGTAAAATATTCTCGAACCTCGGCTGGGCCGAGCAACAAATTCTCCGAACCTTGGCAGGGCCAAGTAAAATATTCTCCGAACCTCGGCTGGGCCGAGCAACAAATTCTCCGAACCTTGGCAGGGCCAAGTAAAATATTCTCCGAACCTCGGCTGGGCCGAGCAACAAATTCTCCGAACCTTGGTAGGGCCAAGTAAAACATTCTCTGAACCTCGGCTAGGCCGAGCAACAAATTCTCCGAACCTTGGCAGGGCCAAGTAAAATATTCTCCGAACCTTGGCTGGGCCGAGCAACAAATTCTCCGAACCTTGGTAGGGCCAAGTAAAATATTCTCCGAACCTCGGCCGGGCCGAGCAAAAAATCTCCGAACCTTGGCAGGGCCAAGTAAAATATTCTCCGAACCTCGGCTGGGCCGAGCAACAAATTCTCCGAACCTTGGCAGGGCCAAGTAAAATATTCTCCGAACCTTGGCCGGGCCGAGCAACAAATTTCGAACCTTGGCAGGGCCAAGTAAAATATTCTCCGAACCTCGGCTGGGCCGAGCAACAAATTCTCCGAACCTTGGCAGGGCCAAGTAAAACATTCTCCGAACCTCGGCTGGGCCGAGCAACAAATTCTCCGAACCTTGGCAGGGCCAAGTAAAATATTCTCCGAACCTCGGCTGGGCCGAGCAACAAATTCTCCGAACCTTGGCAGGGCCAAGTAAAATATTCTCCGAACCTTGGCCGGGCCGAGCAACAAATTCTACGAACCTTGGCAGGGCCAAGTAAAATATTCTCCGAACCTCGGCTGAGCCGAGCAACAAATTCCCCGAACCGAACCTCAACAAGACTGAGTAAAAATTTCTTCGGGTTAAGGCGCCGGCTGAAAGCCGAAGTGCATAGGCCCCGATTAAGGCCGAGGGACTTCCAAATAGCCCCCGCAATTTCCGCCGGTTTAAAATAAAGCACGCTAAGCAAAAACCGTTGACACACAAAAAAAAGAAGGGCCCATCAAGCCCCGCGTAATCGGCCAAAAGCCCCGAGCAGAGCCAAGGAATGCCCCCTCTGCTGCTAAAATCTTCGGGTAACTCCCCTATAACCCATTGATCAAGGCATCTACTTCGATGCGTGAACCCGTGGAACCACGCCGACTCCCTAAATATTACGCGAATGACATGTTTAAAAGAAGACTCTCGAAAAAGAAAGATTATCTGAACATAGCCTCTTTGTATTAATCCAAGAGGAGGGGAGCACACGAAGAGAGAGGCAAGAAAAACAGAAGCACGAAATGAAAATGGCCGAGGCCCTAAGTCAAGGGTCGGAGTCGCTTCCGGACGCCAGCAGGCCTCCAAGCGCTCGGTGAGATCAGCCACCTGCTGGCGTAGCGATTCAACCTCCTCCCTCTGCCGGTCTATCACCCGGCGCAGGGCCTCCACCTCCTTGGTCGTGACGTCCATATATTCCTCTACGACCCTCACCAACTGCTGATTACTTGCGAGGGCCGACACCAGGCCTAGTCCGTCGACAGTGACGGAGGTATGCCTCCCCTCCGAGTGAAGCAGGCCGTTGAGTGAGGTGCGCAGCTCACTAGATGATCGTCCGGGAAAGGCCATTGTTTCAGAACTTAAACCGAGGGATGGCTGAGACCGATACCCCTCGGTCATATTTATACTCGCTGGACAGGTATCTCAGTCGGTCGCGCCATAGCCGCCGACCCGTAAGAGCTTGCCACGTGTCGTCATTTCAAAGGCTGCAAAATCCGAGGTACCACACCCCATCCCGAGTAAGATCGGTAAGTGTGGACTGGCTGATCGGGAATTCCCCCGGATAGACTACCTTCCGATCTGCCGCCCCCAGTAATAAATGCACACGACATTTCCCCAAGCTCCCTTTTTGGGAAGAACAGAGGGAAGAAGTCCGGCATCCGGCCAATAACCTGTCCCCTCGGGAAGAGTAGCGTCACCGAGCAAAAGGCGTGACAATATGCTGCTCGTGCCGACCTAGCGCCCATCACCAAGCGCCTCATAGACCTAGCACCATGGCCCACAATGACAATTGAATCGCTCCCTTGAGCCCGAATCTCCGAACCTTGGCAGGGCCAAGCCGAATATCTCCGAACCTCGGCCGGGCCGAGCAACAATTTCTCCGAACCTTGGCAGGGCCAAGCAAAAAACTCTCTGAACCTCGGCTGGGCCGAGCTACAATTTCTCCGAACCTTGGCAGGGCCAAGTAAAAATTCTCTGAACCTCGGCCGGGCTGAGCTACAAGTTCTCCAAACCTCGGCTGGGCCGAGCAACAAGTTCCGCCATGGGAAAAAGCACAAATTCCCTGAACTTCGGCCAAACCGACCCGTGATAGTTCAAGCTCCGATAAGAGCAAAGCGCAAAAATCCCAAGCTTCGGACCGAAGTAGGGAGCACATTCCTCCGAACGGTCCCAAAACTGTCGCTCGCGAACCTCGATTAGTTCGGATAGCACGGGATCCTCGTCTAAGGATGAGCGGGACGCCTTTGTACCCCACAAACAACAATGACAGCAAACTCGGCACAGAAAAGATAGAGATTGAAAAAAAAACATAACTCTCTTTATTGCCAGTCGAGATCAGTTACAAATGCCTTAGAGGCATTACAAGAGCATTGAAATGCATAAAATAAAGACGAGTACAAAACTCGGGCAACTGCTCCAAAGCAGACCTAGGCAACTGTGATGCTCCGACGTCCGGATCACAAATCAGGCAAACCATGAAACGGTCAGCCCGCCTGGACGGTTGACAAAGCCGACCCTCCACGGCCCCCGTCGAATGAAGAGATTCAGAAGGTGGCACGGCCCATGGATGCTGATTCTGAGGACCCGGACGAACCGGCCCACTCCCCTAGGAGGGGGTGCTGGATCGCAGGCCGCCGCCCGACCGAGAGGCTCGGGGACCATCAGACCCCGGTTTCTCCCATATTCGCCCCGTGGCAAGGATTCCCCTCAGAGAAGGGATGGGAATCCAGGCTAGCGAAAGAGGGAGAGTCTGTGCGTGCTACGGGGGTGTCGATACACTTCCTACCGTAAGCCCCCCGTAACAGGCCACAAAGGTCACACGGGAAGAGTATATGTGCGCTCCCCATGTGATCTCTGCGCCCTCTTTGTGCGCTCTCCATATGATCTCCGGGACTCATCCCCTGAGGGTGAGCCATTCTTCGGCGGCCCCTCCATCGCCCCAGCCATCCGGTGGCAGGAGGCTTGCAAGAGAAAAGCTCAGTCCTCCCACTCGCGGCAGCAAAGAAACGAGCATGATGAAAGCTCTGATAGGAAAGGAACTTTGGGGATAATCAAACATGACCCCTTTTCTCCCCTTTTTATAGGCAGAAATGAGCCGGGAAAAGCTACCCAAGCTGAAAGTCCCGAGATTCAAACATCTGGTCCGTGCCACCACGTGGCCCCTCAGGATAGACACGGCGCCCTACCGCGCGCCAAGCCCACTGCCTGGGTTGTGACGTATACGAAGATCTCCTCCTGATCCCGAATCATGGTCATTAAATGCAGGAGATCCCCCACCAGTACTTCGAAAACTGGCAGGCTCAGAATATCGTCCTTCGAAAATAACATCCTCCAATGGTAAGCGGCTGCGTACGCAGCACGATGAGACGACCTGCATGGGAAAAGAGCATCTTCCAGAAAGCCGTAGAGCAGCTTTATGTTTCCCAGAGCACCGTATCATCAGTTTCGGTGAAATGAAAACCGAATCACCTGCGGAACAGCAGGGCAATGGCAGAATAGCAGAAAACGCAAAGACCTATCTCTGCCCGTCGGCCCTAGCCGACCTATCTTGTTCGTCGGCCCCAGCCGACCTATTTTTGCCCAGCGGTCCCAGCCGACCTATTTTGCCCGTCGGCCCCGGTCGACCTATCTCTGCCCGTCGGCCCTAGCTGACCTATCTTGTTCGTCGGCCCCAGCCGACCTATTTTTGCTTGTCGGCCCCAGCCGACCTATCTTGTTTGTCGGCCCCAGCCGACCAATCTTGTTTTTCGGCCCCAGCCGACCTATCTTGTTCGTCGGCCCCAGCCGACCTATTTTTGCCCAGCGGTCCTAGCCGACCTATTTTGCTCGTCGGTTCCGGCCGACCTATCTCGCCTGTCGGCCTTAACAGATCTGTTCTGTCGATCGGTCCACACCGACCTGCCCTGTCCATCGATCTCGACCGGTTGGTTTCATGTCTCGGTTCTTAACTAAGGCACCAACCGAACCAGATCATTTCCCAGTTCGCTGGTCAAGGCTGTCGCCCTACTTTGGGCCAAGCCAATGCATTCCTTCAATCCCGGAATAAAGATAACCTAAGAGTATCAGCGAGCCATAAGTCGCTCACGATTGAGGCGAGACTAGACGACAACGAGGCCACGCAAGAAAAGCACTTAAGTGGGAACAGAAGATTCTTTTATTAAGAGACACCGAACAGACTCTTGAAAAGCGGGATACAGGAGTGGCTCCTAAGGGTCAGGAACCACATCGGTTCTGGCCGAACTCTCGGTTACATCTACAGAAGTGTGACTAGACTCGCCCTTCTCTAATACTTTTGCCCCTTCAGCGGCAGTTTGCGACCGTCCCCCAGAAACTGCAGCTTCGCTGGAACCCAGGACAGCACCAGGATCAGCATTGGAAACGTCGACATATTCGTCCTCTTCTTCTCCGTCGGACTCACCATCATCAGGAGTTTCAGCGTCCAGAAAAGAGAGATCCCATTCTGGATGCTCGCTGGATATCTTCTCTTTGCATTCCTGCAGCCCGAGTTGGAAGGCCTCAACGCCGATAGCTTCCTGCCTCCCCTTGAGTATGGCGAGCTGCATGTTGGCCTCAGCAGCCTGTTTCTCAGCCTCTGCGACTTGGGCCCGCAGAATGATATTATGCTCCTCGAACTCACCGGCCCGCATCTCGAATTCTGAGCTCTTGTTGCGGCTGGACACAAGCTCGCCTTGAAGAGCCCGAACCTCCAACTCCAACTTCGCCATCTGAAAAAGCCAAAGTAAGTCGGCATCACAAGAAACCAGTAGAAAAAGCTAAAAAAGGGAGGAATGAGATCGTACCTCCTCCTCTCGTCTGGCCAACCTTTTGGCCGACTCCTCAGCCTCACTCCTGGCTCTTGTTCTGTCGGCCCCGACCAGCTCGACTCTCTCCTGCAGATTGTTGATCCTCGACTGTTTGGCTTCAGCATCCTCCCGGGCTTGCGATAGCTCGTTGTTCACCCGATCTATCACCCCTTGTTGCCATTTAGCGCCCTCCCTCAAGTGGGCAATTTCGCTGTCGCGGTGCTTCAGTCGATCCTCCACCTCCTCGAGCATCCTAGCCAAACGCTTCCTCTCGTCGGCAGCTTCCCTCCCCAGCCGACCCATACTCTCGCTATGTTCTCTCCGCATCGCCTTCACCTCCTCGGAGTGTTTTGACCCTATTCTGGCCAGTTCCAAGCATGCGTCGTCGTTTTTCGCCAGGAGTTCTTGCAACTCCTCCACTCTATGCTTTTGCTTGGATACTTCGGCCAGGGCGGCCTGGTGCGCTGCCCTTATTCCCTTCAAGCTCCTATCACTCATATCCATAAGCTCTTCGAACTTCTCGGACACTTTCAGTCGTGATTGGAGCTCGGCATTGTCCCTCCTGGCCTGAATGCTGGCCCCCGTCGCCAAACTCAAGCGCCAGCACATCGCTCGAGAAAGCAAAATGCTCTGCGAGACAAAAGATGAATAAAAACCCACGATGGGGTCAATCGGGAAACATCTACCGCACAAGAGAAATAACTTACCCGCGAGGCATAGGCCCGAGTCATCCTCATCAGGGTTGTATTGTCGATGTTGGGAAGGAGATGGACACTTTCGGCCACCCTTGCTGACCGAATGCGGCATCAACCAGCTCCAAGTCGGCAAACTTGTCCGCCGAAGGATCTGCACCCGGATGCAAGGCCTATCTCATCAAGGCGGAAAATGCCTCCTCAACACCAGCGCTCGAGCTGCTGGGTTGACCGTCCCCGCCTGAGGGACTGACCTGGGCAACCTCCTCCTGAGAGGCCCCCAATTTCCCAGCCTCCTCTATCAAGGCCCTGGCTTGGACTTCTTCGGATAATTCGGCTAGCCCAAGCGCCAGCCTCCCCAAAACCTTTTTCGAAGGAGCTCCCAATGCGGGACTCCCACCTTGCTGCGTCCCCTCCTTCGACGCACCTTTCCCGGTTATCACCATCTGTGTCTCTGCCACAGGGCCCCCCGGGGCCTCGGCCCGTCCTACCACTTGCATCTCCTCCACGGGCTCCCCCGAAGCCTCGGTCTGACCCGCCTCTTGACCCATCGAGGGCGGTCCGACCTCACTACTACCGGACTCCCCTGCAGAGAGACCAAGAAAGAGCTCTCCCTGAACCTCCCCGACTACGGCTGCCGCCTCTCCCTCTCCTACTGGAGCCGATGGCGATCCCGCGGGGATAGTAGGCTCCTCAGCAACAACCGCCTCTCCCAAATCCGTCGCTGGTTCCTCTTTCAGGGGGGACACGGACGGATGAGCCAACGGAGCCTCGTCCGAGCTATCCGATATCTCCAACACGAGAGGGCCGGGGGCCATAACCGCCCTCCCCGGATCCTCCTTCGCCTCCGGCGCTTCTACCGTGACTGCACCGGTGCCTGGCGGGCTTCTTGCAGAGATGTGAGCCCTTTTTTCGGGCCGGCCACTGTCCGCGCCGCTACCATCCCCTTGCGTTTTCCTCTCTTCCTCTTGGAGAGGTTCGACAACACCGACCTTTTGGCTGTCAGAACGGAACACGCATACTCAGATCCAAACACATTCATCGAGAAAAACATACAACAAGAAAGGGATGAAAGAAGGGATTCACCTTGCGGGTCCAGAGGGCTGAGCCCGGCTGCGAAGAGGGCCCCCTCTGATAGCAGATCGTTGGCCGAAAACACCTGGCCATTACGAAGGACATCCAAGTCCCTCTCCTCCTGCGCTGACAAAGCTGGATGCGTCTCCGCATCCCTCACAAAATTCCCCCATTTTCGAGGGAAGCTGGAACCGATATTCCCCTCTGCGATAACGAATCGACTCTTCCACCCCTTGATGGAGGATGGCTTATCCACAATGACGTTGAAAGATCTCCGGGGTCCAATGTAGGGCCACTCTGATTTCCTCTCAGGAATCAAATGGTGGCAGGCGCGAAAAAGGGGGAGAGTGGCAACGATTTGAATCTGGTGGCACATTGAGATGAATCCGATGATGTTCCGCCAACTGTTTGGGGCCACCATCGCCGGGCAGATGTTGTAGTGGGTCATTATCTCCTTCACCAAAGGATGGAGAGGGAAACGAAAGCCTGCCTTCAAACTATCCTCATAAATGAAGATCCCGGACTCCAAATCTCGCGAGAACCTATCCTCGGGCTCCGGCACCCACAGAACGACATCTGAGGGCATGCCGTACCGTTGGTGGATCCTCCCCAAATCCTCAGCTGCAATCTCCGAAACCACATCGTTAGGGCTCATCGCCATCTCGATTGAGAAGAACACCAGGCGAAACGACGAGCGTAGAGAAGGAAGAGAGGCCAAACTCTTCGAAAAATAAGACGAGAGGATGATGCGAACATGCATGTATATATATAGTGCGGCTGTCGCTTTGCTTCCCCGCTAAGGAAGCCGCCTTGAGGAGATAGGGCGTCTCGCCTGAGGCGCCCGGAATCGCCTCGACAAACGCCCGAACAATCGGGATTCACGGCGTGGCGTAATCCCAACCGTCACTTTCGGAGGAGCCTTAGCCCCGAAGGCAGTATGGCCCTATCGCATTAATTAGGGCATCATTGCACGAGCTGTCTAAACCAAGACGTCCCATCCGGGACGCGCCATTTGGACTTGTACTCCCTATGCCCAAACCTACGCTTCAAACTAGGGAGTGGAAGGCATGTGTTGGGGGGTAAAATCGACATTGCATTAATATCCGTGCGAGGCGGCTAAGGTCGACCTCCTCCCTTCGCCCTTCCGGGCTTCCGTGGCTCGGTCCTTCCGGGCTTCCATAGCTCGGTCCTTCCGGGCTTCCGTAGCTCGGCTCCTTCCGGGCCTCCCTGGCTCGGCCCTTCCGGGCTTCCGTAGCTCGGTCCTTCCGGGCTTCCATAGCTCGGCCCTTCCGGGCTTCCGTAGCTCGGCCCTTCCGGGCTTCCTAGCTCGGCTCCTTTCGGGCTTCCATAGCTCGGCCCTTCCGGGCTTCCGTAGCTCGGCCCTTCCGGGCTTCCCTAGCTCGGCTCCTTCCGGGCTTCCATAGCTCGGCCTTCCGGGCTTTCGTAGCTCGGCCCTTCCGGGCTTCCGTAGCTCGGCTCCTTCCGGGCCTCCCTGGCTCGGCCCTTCCGGGCTTCCGTGGCTCGGTCCTTCCGGGCTTCCGTAACTCGGCTCCTTCCGGGCCTCCCTGGCTCGGCCCTTCCGGGCTTCCGTAGCTCGGCCCTTCCGGGCTTCCGTGGCTCGGTCCTTCCGGGCTTCCGTGGCTCGGTCCTTCCGGGCTCCCATAGCTCGGTCCTTCCGGGCTTCCGTAGCCGGCCCTTCCGGGCTTCCCTAGCTCGGCCCTTCCGGGCTTCCGTAACTCGTTTTCCCAAGCCACCATGGCCCGGCTACGTCAAATGATCCACAATCCAATACCCACCTCCGCGGAACCTGATGCGGGAGAGCCCAGGTTCACCATAACGGCATCCTAGACAAGGAATCATGTTGAAACATGGCCTAGAACCTATCGTAACTGCCCCAGGTCTACTCGACCAGATCTCGAGACATCAAGGTGCTCTCCCAGCCGTCAATCCCCTAACAAACAGGATACAAATTCCACGGCCCCAGCAGCCTGATTCTATCCACCTCCGTATCCTAACAACCTCTGAACCTTCCAGAAGACGCTCAAGGACCAGGTGACAGTCTATAAATTGAACGCTCCCAGATTCCCTCAGGTACGCATCTCCTTACGCATACGTGCGCTCTCTCTCTCCGGCGGCTCGTTGGCGCTCTTGCCCTCTAGAACTCTCAATTGGCCGTCCCCGGAGAGGTCTCCCGGAGAGATCCACCTCCCCATTATCTGGTTATCGCTGATTTCTTCTCCACTGACTTGAGCGTGGGAGAGTCTTCCGCGGAGGGCCACCCCCAACGCCTCTCGCGCGAGGACTTCTTGTGCAGGTCCGCCCCCTCTTCCCTGGAGATCGACCGCGCCCGAGTCGGAGGACGGATCCCGGCGGCAACAAAACATATTATTTATAATAGAACCTGATGAGGGATAAAATCATAATCATATCAATATTTGTGCACACGACAAAAAGGTTGAAATCGCTTTTGATTTTCGATCCGCTAGCTGTCACATCCGGAAAAGAATAAGGCTGATACACCTCAGCATGGCCGAAGTACCCTTATGCCTTGGCAAGACCGAGCCATTCCTATGCCTCGGCTAGACCGAGCTATTCTCATACCTCGATGAGACCGAGCTATATTTATGCCTCAGCCAAATCGAGCCATTCTTATGCCTTGGCTAAATCGAGCCATCCCTATGCCTCGGCTAGATCGAGCTAAACTAATACCTCGGTGAGATCGAGCGATACTTATGCCTCGACCAAACCGAGTTATCCTCATAACTCGGCCAAGCCAAGCATCCCTGAACCTCTACAGAACCAAGTGCGAAAAAATTCAAATTTATGATAATCAGACAAGATTTCAATCACATGGATCTTCGATAGCTTTAAGTGGAGAAAAAAGCCAATAATACTAAACGTGGCCTAGAACCTACAAGGCATCGAATCTCAAAGCATTAGCCGGCTCCTCTCATCTTATGCCTTAACAAATAAAAAATTAATTAATTTAATTTTTTTTAAAAAATAAAATTAAAAAATTGCTTTAAAAAATTAATTAAAAAAAAAAAAAAAAATATATTTAAAACTAAAATTTTAATTAATAAAAAAAAATAAAAAAAAAAAAAAAAAAAATTAATTTAAAAATAAAAATAATTTAAAATTTTAAAATTAATTTTAAAAATTAAAATTAAATTAATTTAAAAATAAAAATAAATTTTTAATTAATTTAATTTAATATTTTAAAAATTAATTTACAAAAATAAAAAAAAAAATTACTTTAAAAATAAAAAATTAATTAATTTTTAATTAATTTAATTTAATATTTTAAAAAAATTAAAAATCAATTTCAAAAATAAAAAAAATTAAAAAAAAAAAAAAATTAATTTTGAAAAATAAAAAAATTAATTTTTAAATATATATTTAAAAAATTAAAAATTTAATTAATTGAAAATTAAAAATTTAATTAATTTTTTAAAAAAATTAATTTTTTACAATGATAACATGAGTTATCCATTAAATTTTTACTTAAGTCCCCTTTGTATTTCCTAATTTTCTTCTTAATTTTCTAATTTGTCTCCCACTTCAAGTGGTGAAAAGAAGTTTTAACATGATCATTTTATTTTCATTTTTCATTCTTTTCAATAATTTCAATGAATAATCCTGATAAAGTTCAACGAGATTTTGGCCTACGCGACCAATGACCCTTCATCCATCAAATTTTTCAAATTAGTCCCCTTTGTATTTCCTAATTTTCTTCTTAATTTTCTAATTTCTCTCCCACTTGAACCCTTTGTATTTCCTAATTTTTAACAAAATGTCTTCGACATGTCTTCATGACCACATCCAAGACCATGCCTTATTTAATTGTATTCACTTTAGAAAATGGTATAAAACCAGTTGAACGAGCTTAATGATTTTTCATTAAAAATTTATTATTTTATTTAGCCACAAGAAGGCAGAAAATTAGTTAAAATCTGAATATTCTTAAAACCTTTTTTTCACGATATTGCTAAAGCAAATTGTAAGCATAAAAAATAGAAAAAAAAATTCCAATATATTCTTTTTTTTTTTTTCTTTACATGTTTTTTTTTTCTTTACATATCCTTATCAGTAATTTTTTCTTCATATAATTTTAATTAAAAAGTAATTCTAATTCTAAACATAGCTGAATTATATTCAGCTAAACGATCCTAATGATTATTTTTTTACTTATAATTTTATAGATGGTCATAATGGCTATTTTTTTATGACTATTCCAAAAGATAAAATCATTATCATCTTTAAGTACGTGCGTGCAAACAATTAGCTGGATGGAGTTATGCTGACGTTGTATGCAATGTGGGTTAACATTTTTATGCTATATGATTTACATGGATCCTTCATGCCCAAAGTTTTTCTTATAAAAGAGACTCCCTCATGGTATATTGGCTTCGATAGAATTGCTTCGACTACTCTCCGAATAATCCTCTGCTATGGGATGATCTCCAACTTACAAAGGCCATCATGTTTATCCAAAGGCCATCATGTTTATGCTTGGTCTACTCGTACGATCTATCTTTCAAATTTTTAGATACGAAAACATGATAATATCTACTTCACTATACTCTATCCCAACTGACTTACTAAATCATCCATTTTTTTAAAAAAAAAATAATAATGCAAAACCTAATTTGACCAACTAACTTAAATTTAATTAAAAAATAATTTAAAATGAATTATGAAGCATACACTCCAAATATTTATACATAAAATTAAATAAATTTAAATTTTCAACCTAAACAGAAAAAGTTTGGCTGTATATTTGAGCAACGAAGCTTTAATTTATAAAAGCATATAGAATCCCGGTGGATTCGAACCACCAACCTCTCAAGCATTTTTGAAAGCGCCGCAGCACTTTCAAAAGCCCCGAGCGCTCTTGCCATTTATAGAGCTTAGAGATCCAGAACACAACACGGCGGACGCAGATCAACGTACGGATTACTTTAATAAAAATATCCTCCAGCCTCACCCTCAAAACCCATCAAATTTTGAATTTCCAAAAATATCGATAACATTATTGGGCCAAACACAACATTTTTGACATTTTTTTTTCCTATAGGGACTTAAAATAATATAATACAAAAATCATATGCGATAGAAAGTCATAGCCACAACACGAATCATCGCCTCCAAGCTAAAACGAAAACCGCTTGTCAGAAATAAATAAAAAATTTTAGTAAAATATAAAAACCAAACACCAATCAAGCCACAGCAAAAATAAATTTTAAGCCTCATCAGCCAATATTTCACTATAAATTTTTATCCGAACAAATTAAGCATATACCCTTAAAAAAAAAATCGTTGAAACAAAGCGTAAAAGAATAAATCTAAAACTCAGGCAATTAAATTTTAATCCTAGAACAAAAAGCCGCACGATGTTCTTAGGAAAGCTGCCCGAGCTCAGACTTTGAAAGTAAAAATATTTTGTAAGATAAATCACCGCACGATATGATTAGCAAACCTGAAAAGTTGCAGCATAAAAATTCGATCCACTTAAAAATTAAGCAGGTTCAACTCACCTATACAAACTTTAAATTACAAGCCAACCAAAATTATTTTTCCTAAAAGTTGATTTATCAAATAATTCAGCAAAAGACATAGCAAAAAATCAACTAAAACCAACCGCGTCAAATATTTCAACCAGAAAAACAGCATACACCATTCAAAATCAAATTCCATCTAGAAGCTAAAACGCTGCCAACCGTGCCCACGCAATCCAAAAGTTTATTGAAAATAAGTTTAACAAGTTACAGACATTCTCATGCAAAACATTATCCACAGGAAAAACCCCTTTCTATGGAAACAAGGAAGAAAGGTTAGAAGGCAAAAGATAAAAAGAGACAATAAATACCGGTAAAATAAAGGTTGCACTAACTAGAAACATAAAAAGCTTTAACACACTAAAACAACCAGTAAAACAAAATAAGTGCATACACTAAAACAACCAGTAAAACAAAATAAGTGCATCAATTTAAAAAAATAAAATAACAGACGCGTCAACAAACTATAGGAACCCTTAAATCTAGTCGAAAAAAATGATTACCATACTTAAGCTAGCCATGCAAATGTAATCAGTGTGCTGAAAATAATTACACAAATCATTCCCAAAATACTCATGCCTCGAAATACGAATTCCAATAAAACTGCTACGACAACGCAGTTGAGGTTTGAATGGATCTGCACAGGATTGCACCAACTTCGCCCCCTCACGTCCAGCATTCCATCCGCAGCAGGAAGTAAACATCCAGCATCCATATGTAGCGACATCCAGAAAAACATCATCTCATAGCAGCGAACCGTCTTAAATCCAACGCAGCGACATAAAGACAATGGTGTTCCCAGAGCAAAAGAATCTTCTTGCAACCAATGACTACTACAACGAAGCAACCTCCAGCACCAACGATGTAACAAAACCCTGAAGAGACGCTCACCAATAGACCGACAAGTCCCCAAACAACAAGAAACTAACATTACATTCAATCTCCCTTCTACAAAGTCAATTTCAGACACACAACTTGACATCATATAAGACAAATGACAAGTCCACCATTTATTTCAAAACTAAACAAGTAACAACACACAAAAAAATTCATAATAAAAATGACGTAAAAAATAATGCAAAAATTTTCATTAGTGCTCATTGGCGTTAATTCACAATAAATATAATGCAAAACTCTTCACTAGTTCTCATTTGGCAACGCTAGAAATTCACCTGCATGCTCCATAAGTCATAATAATCATGCAAGGAAGCAACACCTGGGGGCACCCCATTTGCGATTATAGAAGATAAGCATAGCGAAGAACCCATTAAGGATAGTAACATATGAACTTATCGCACAAATGACATTAGAATAAATTGGAGGAATTGGATGAACCGAGTGAAAAAAAATTACCCGAAAAGGATAATAACACGACCTTATCGCACAATTGACATTATAATAAATTGGATGAACCGAATGAAATTAATTACCAAAAAAAACTGTCGATTGACTTCTAACTAATCATCTTAATAAATTGGAGAATATAAATTACCGAGTGAAACAAAGCCTACCATTCGATTTACTCACAGAATTATCACTTGCGAATAATCATTTCTCACGAGATGCCTGATCATCTATAAAATTTGGTGAAGAAGGAATTTAAACGATACTAAACAGCTGTGCATATGTACCTCAACGCTTGAAGGTTGATGACGGAACGTTTGCGCGCCCTTGGATGATTTCATAGATATACCGATCGACTCGTAGAACCATTTTTTTAACAAAAAAAAGGAGAAGAAAAAGAAGACAACAGAGAGGGAGAACCCGGGGAAAAAAATCCCCGTGCGATCTCCCAAGCACGAAAAAATAAATATTTTATTAAGATCTGGTGACCTGCCATGCGAGCGCACCCAACATGGCAAAGGTCGATGCGATAACATGGGATCCGAAAGTAACTACCGTCACGATACCAATTTCCCCTCCCTTAACTTCCATTCCATGGAGCTCCCTGTCTTTCCTATATTCTACATCATGGAACACAGAAACCCCCTCCCTCAACATCAAGTCTAATTAATTTCACAAACTAGAGATATCATATAGAGATCTATTGATTAAGAACCTCGTTTTTCACGATCCCGAAGTCCATCACGTTTCCAACGGACCGATCGTACAGATCTGCAAGAAAAAAATAGCTAGATCTGAGACAACTTTGGTCATCTCCTCCAGATCCAAAGCTTTGTAAACAGGTGATGAACCCCTGAAAATCTGTTGAAAAAATAGCATCTACACCAAAACTCACACAAGCGTATAGATCGAACACCTTATCATTAAGGGGAAAAGGAAGGAAAAAACTTTTCACAGCCGATTAACAAAGGGACAAAAAACAAATCACAAAAATATAGCCGTAGATCAGCCAGAAAAACAGACAAAAAAAAAAATCAAAACTCAAACGAGACGATAGATCGCCAGATTTATAAACAAAATAGGACAAATTTGTGATGCATAAAATAGAAGAAGAAAGAATCAGATAAAAATATAAAAATCAATAAAACAAATATATATCTACAAAATAAAACCGATGAAGGAAAGGCAAGAAGAAAGAACCATAACTCTCTGCGAAACAACCGAAAAGAAGACGCACAACGAAAACAAAGAGAAGCCCTAGCGATGGCGGAACCAACCGGGTGGCGCTAGGTATTTATTGCCGCTTTCGAGAGGATGGACGGCAAGATTAAAGCGGTGGAACTCTTATCGCGCTTAGATGCGTCCACGTGTTTGGATGGTATTGGTCGTCCCAGATAAGGCGGTGGTGTTAGGCATGTCACAGGACCGACAGTTCCGTTGCGGGAACGGCAAGGCTGAGCGATGCATTATCGTCCAACGTTCCGCATATGAAATATATATGCGGAATGTGACGTGCTGTCCGAATTAGACCGGATGTAATTCGAATATTCGATGGATGCCAATTTTAGCAATAATTTATTCTTGGCTTGTCGCCTGGGATAAAAAAATGACGCTCTGGAATGTACGGGGCTAAGTTTTTTAACACACAAACGTTTTTCCGTCACCAAGTTTGACTGGATTCAATGAAATTTGGTGCATCCCAAACATTTGCCTATTTGAATTAACTTTTAAAGTCTAATCAATAGCTACCGGTCTCTAATAACTAATTTATAATATTTAATAGCAAGTTAATAAATTTATTTTTTAGGTATTAACCTTTCAAAATTAACGATTAGGATTAACTAATTGAAGAAATTGTTGAATCAACCGCTACTCTATTTTTATAATTCCTATTTTTAATTTTTTAAACCTTTTATATTTGCCTATGTTCTCTGTTTTCATATCAAATTTTTTCCCATAAATCCTATGCCTTACACAATAAGATTAGTTTTAGGTTAATAAAAATAACTGCTCAACAATAAAATATTTTCGATATGTATAAATAAATTATATTTTTATTAAATAGAAAAGTGCTTCAAAAATATATATAATCGGTACATTTTATTAAAATTAAAAAAATTTATAAAATCACTATTATACCAGCTATACGATATGTAACAAGTATTGGACAATATTAAAATAATTTATGAATAAATTAAATATAACAAAAATACGTATATTAAGATGGATATATGATAAAACTTTAAAAAATAGAATTAGAAATAAATATATAAGAGAAATGATAGAAGTAGTCCTAATTAAAGATAAAATGAAAAAAAAAATGATTATGATAGTTTGAATATATACGACGAAAACTTTTAAATGTTTTAGTTAGAAAAAATAATCTTTTATCAATTTCATGATAAGAATGGAGGTAGACCTAAACTAAGATGAAAAGAAATAATTGAAAAAAATATAATTATTTATAATTTGAATGTCGATTTAGTCGTGAACAGTGCATAGTGGAGGAAGCTTGTTCATGTAGCCGATCCCATGAAGATGGAAAAACGTTTAGATGAGTTGAGTTGAGTTAAGCAGCATAGAATTATTTAGCTATCAAATAATATTTTAAATTTTTATTTATATAACTTATTTTAAATAATTAATATTATATATTATATTTAAATAAATATATTTTATTTATTATTTAAATATTTTAATAGCAATAGTAATAATAATTTAATTAAAAATTTTATTAAAAATAATTATTAGCTGACAACAGTCAAATTGATCAATGAGCTGAATGCTTTTTTCTATCTTCCGTTTTATTTATAAAAAAAAAAGGGTTAGAAAATGAAACAGCAAATCCCAAGTTTGACTTTTCTAAGGAAACAAAATGATAGCTATTATAATATTAAAAGGCTCTTTACAAATTAACGATGGTTCAAAAAGGTCATTATTAAGATTTTTAATTAATAAATAGTATATTCTAATTATAATATGTTTGGTCATGTTGCCGCAGAAATTCGTTCTTCGACTTGGGTACAGCCCATCTCTGGATCCGAACGCCTATCTTTCGTCTGGGTGGACCTCCAAGATAATCCTCACGCAAAGAATGTTGGGGGTGGCCCTCTGCGAAAGACCCTTCGATACCCAAGTTAGTGGAGATTCACAGTAAGCAGATATGAAGAGAAGGCTCTTGCAGAAGAGTTTCTCAAGAATGGCTCATGAGTTGTGCTTGAACTTCAATGGAGTTTACAGTGAAAGAGTAAGCGTACCTAAAGAATTCTTAGATAGGGTATTTATAAGTTGCTGGCGTGATGATAGGCAATTACCTGACTTCTTGGACGTGTCACAGGAAATCGAAATCGTCATGATTCGAATATGATTCGAATCAAATTTGTTATGAGACAGGTAACACTCGAATAATTTAAAAATAGTTATATTTTTTAAAATTATTTCTATTAATTAAATAAAAAAATATTTAATTATTTCTTTACTCAATTAGAAAGAGTAATTTTTTTTAATCGATTTAGTCATGAATAGAGCAAAGTAAAGAAAGTAGATTCATGCAACCAATTCCATATAGTTGAAAAAAGAAAAAAAAGCTTAGATGAGTTGAATTGAATTATTGCAGTTGAAATTCAATCGGATTAGTTGATTGGGTTCAAAATATTAATTAACTTAAATTAGATTTTATAAATAAATTTCATGAAAATAAATCATTTATATATTATAATTAAGTGAAAAGAATGAAAAAAAAGATTCAATCGTTAAGATATAAAAAAATTAGTTCAAATAAAAATTTATTCAACAAATTGATAAAAATAATTAAAATAAAAAAATAAATTTTATATAATGAATATTTATATTGAACTGAATTAGAATTAGGATAGATTGGGTAAAAAATACATATAATTTAAATTCGGTTCCAGTACATATTTAAATCCGAGCTGATCTGATCTTATTTGCTCCGTTTGCGGAATTTCGCTGCGCTGCTACGCTCCTTTCCGCCACCAATCACCGACTGCGCACGTCAATCAAACTTAAGCTGACATGACCTCTTTTCTACCGGCCATCTATCTACAACCGGAAAGTTACGGAAACGTTGTTTACAAGGTTACGGTAATACTTAAGATTATATTGTTAGAAAAAATATTATTTATAAATAAATATATGGAATAAATTATTTTTGATTATTTTATTAATCATATTAAATATAAAAGATAAATTTATATGATACTTTTTTTTTTTACTTTTATTTAGAGGGATAACCAGCTATTCCTGTATTTTCTAGGAAATAAATTAAGGAGATAACCCATGATTAACCATCGATTATCCATTTGGTTAACTTTATTCCTAGCTATCCCTTAGGCTGTGTTTGATATGGTGGATAAGGGGGGATATCCACTCTTATCCCCAAATGCTATAGCTATAAGGGATAGTACTGAAAAAGTTTAACCAGAGGGGATTAACCCCTGAACTTATTCCTTAGGGAACCCAGAAATAACTAAAGTTATCCCTTGATGGTAGAGTGGTAATTTTAAAAATGTGCTTATCCCCTTAGCTATCCTCTGGATAAATGCTATCCTATATATTTATCCAGGGATAGCCAAAAAGCTATCAAACATAGCCTTATAGTTATGCACTACAAGAGAAGAACAAAATAGCGACGAAACTTAGCGACGGATCTACATTCGTAGCAAATAGCTTCAGAATAGCGACGGATCAGCGAGTAAAAATAATAAAAAAATTATTATTTTAGCGACGGACAGTTTCCGTCACTAAAAAAAATTTTAGCATCAAATTAGCGAGAGAAAATTTTCATCGCCAATAATAGCGACGGATTGTAGCGACGGATCTCCATTCGTAGCAAATTGCTTCGGATCAGCAACGGATCAGTGAGTAAAAATAATAAAAAAATATTATTTTAGCGATGAACAATTTTCGTCGCTAACAAAATATTTTAGCATCAAATTAGCGATGGAATATATCCGTCGCTAAACTTCGCGACGGATTTTTTCCATCGCTATTTGTTAGATCAATTTTTTATCTCTTCTAGCGACGAAAATTTCTGTTGCTATTTTAGCGACGGAAATATTCCGTCACTATAATTTTTTAAACTCTTATTTCAAAATAGTAGCGACGGAAAAATTCCGTTGCTATATTTTTTAAAAACTAGAACGGTAGCTTTGGAAATTTACCGTTGCTATGTTTATATTTTTTTTAAATGCATTTTGAACAGTAACGACGAAAAACGTTTTCCGTCGCTACGATTTTTTTAAACTACGTTTTAAATAGTATATCTATGAAATCGTAGTTAAAGCCTATGCAAAATTGCTATATCTGGTATTACAATGAACACATAATGGAAACTGATGCCAAAGTCATGGATGATGTCCAATGAATATTAAGTCTGACAATTGTCACTGTCTTGGATCCGTCGCATAAAACAATGGAAGAAGACAGAATAGTGGAATTTATGTGCTGTGAATGAAGTGAATTTTTATTTTTATGTCTCGATGTTTTATGATATCCTGTGCTTTGAGACTCAAAAGGAAATTACGATAGGAGTGCCAGAAGACTTGCATTATTAGATGGATTGAAATATTGGCTGATAAAGATCAGACCAAGTGTCATAAAGGTGTACATGATGGAGGTAAAGAAAGAGCTAACCATAAAGCTCCATAAAGTTAGAAATAAAGATTAAGTTATCCCATGCCAGTGTGGCCTTGGCTAGGCACTAGCAATGCATTGAACACAATGGACATCATGCAAGTTCTGCATAAGCGTTCCAGTCCTTGACCCAACCTGCCAGTCCTATACAAAATGAGAGAAAGTTAGCATGTTTGGATCTGCATGATTCAGGTTTGCATACAAAAGCTAATGAGATACATGGCTTCTAATGAAGTTTACTAGAATATACAGGGATTAATGACATTAGTCAATTTGGGCTGATGGCTAGACCCAAGTCAATTTTGGAAACTGTGACTTGGTCACAATAGTGGTTCAGTCGTCGTGGTTTCATCTAGCTCACCAGGTTCAAGTCACCACTTAACATAACTCTGAATAACGTTCTTTTTCTATACTCTCTTTGAGAGAAGTTGCGTTAAGGATCCTGCCTTGTTGGATCTGGGCATGCCCTTCTCATGATCCATTGTTTGTGATGAAAAATTAAGAAGAAATACTAGAGAAAGTAAAAAATAGATAATTGGAGGTAGTTTGCTAGTATTGAAAGCCAATAATGGTTCACGATATAATAAAAATGCTGCCTTGTGCCTCCAAAGGATAGCCTTTTGTTATCATGCATGTTATTTCTCTTTGTAGTGGTTGTCTGGTCGATACAGGCAGCTTCTTTATCCAAAGGATAGCCTTTTGTTATAGAAATAGATAGTGGCTCACAAGTTAGCTATAAATGTATTCAACCAATAAAATCATTGTTTGAATTGATCAGTCTGGCTATGTTGCCTTTGTGGTATCCTACTTATTTAAATTACATTGAGCATGCTCAGGAGCTATCACTGCTCCCTGGTTTTAGATCAATGCCTCTCCAAGAAGGGAAGGAAAAAGGATGTTTTTCAAAATTTTAAGGTTGAATTGTTATTTCACTTGAATGATAATAAGAGTATAAATAACCAGGGTTAAAATTGAATGCTGTAATTTTGTGCTTTTCTTTCAAATAATCATCAAGATATGTTAAGTGATTGATGTTTTCTTGTTGTGTATTTAACATTTAGTAAGTCCTCAACTTCTGTTTTACTTTGTTGCTCGTCTTGCAGTTGTGCATACTTCTGTTAAGCTGTCATTAGTAGCTCCAACATAAATTGTCATCTTGGAATTAATACCTTACAATGATAAACTGATTGCTTGGTTGAAGTAGATTCTTATTGGTTGTTTGCAGCCAGTTCCAGATTAGTTGTGAGCTAGATTTTGATTGAGATAGGGACTTCTGCTTTGTTCAAGTGCAATTGTTTAGTGTGAAATGTATTTATTTACTGATTCATTTTTGTCTTGTCTCTAATTATCTTGGTTGATATAAAGATAATCTGGAGTCCAAAATGAGAATTTTATTCGCTTTTCTTTTTCAACCCAGGGTCCTGGACAGGTACATGAAGCTTATGGTTACCCAGGTCCACAAACTGCTACTGGGTAGAGTAGCTTCCAAATTTATTCTTTATCAAGTAATATTTATAGTTGTTGGAAGGCCACTGACTTGGTGTATCCCTTCCAGTTATCCAACTATGAACAGTTCTGTGGAGGTTAAGATTCCTAATAGTGCAATAAGTGTGGAATGGGATTTTTGAACACAATTGGATGAGACCTGGCACGCCAGTTGGAAAACTTAAACCTATTGCTTCTTCAAGCTGTTACCATGCATTGAAGTGTTACATGTTAAATACTGTTTGAACACAATTGCTTAGTATATTATGTTTGTCTCTGTGCATGAACTCCATTTTGAACTATTGAGCAGCTTATGCTGTGCACCTAGTACTGTTGCTGGATATGTGCCCTACTTAGCATTTTGAGACCACATAATCACCATATTTTTAATGTGGACCCATGCGGATGAAGCAATTTTAAGTTGATAATTATGTTTGATGTGGTTATGTAGTGGGCCTTGCACGGGTATTAATTATGTAGTGGGCCTTGCACCTAGTCTTATATATGTTTTTTATTATTTTGTTTCAGAAAGAATTTACTTGGGATCCAGAGCTTGAGAGTATAATCAAGCGCAGATGGTTACAACAGGCTGCTACACGTTATAGTGACACTTTGAGCAAGTGGAGAGCATCTGGCAGTAAACCATCACGAGTTCCAGAACATGTTTGGGATAGTTGGCAGAAAGAATGGTCCACTGTTGAGTTCAAGCAGCGATCTACTATTGCCTCAAAGAACAGACTTAGTGAGACGGGCGACTCAGGTTCAGGTCCCTCACGACATACAGGGGGTTCTATATCCATGGTGGAGCGTAGCGTACGGATGGTATATTGATCATGATAATTCATTTGAATTTGTTATTTATTAATATATTAAGGTTATAAAATGTATGTTAATGTCTTTGTTTTTATTTACATGTGTATTATGCTTGTAATATTGTAGTTAATATATTTTCTTTATTTTTTTTTCTATGATCAGGCAAAAGAGTTAGGACGTGAACCAAATCCTATAGAACTTTTTGAGGCTACACACACTAGAAAAACTGCATCAGGAATTGAGTATGTGGATCAGCGGTCTAAGGCTGTCGCAGTAAGTATTTACCAAACTTAATAAATTTTCATATTTAAAAATTTATTTTTTTGCTTTTTCGATTAATCTCATGTAATTTTTATTTTTCATACTTAAATTTGTATTGTAGGATCGAGTGCAGGCCCTTAGAGAGACTGCATCTCAGCCAGTGGAGGGATCCAATGAGCCATGTGAGCCAGATTTGAGGCAGATATTTTTAGAAGCAGCTGATGGCCAAAAAAAACAGCGTGTATACGGGATAGGCACCAAGGCATCACATTTCTACGCTGGACCTCCTCCTTTCATTCCACTAGCACATCACGGGATATTACTATAGAGAAGTTGCGTGCTACTATTAAACAAGAAATGCAGGAGGATGTTCAGATTATGCTGGAGACACAAAGACAGCAGATGCGAGAAGAATTTCGACTCGAGATGCGACAGATGATAGCAGAGCTTACTCGTTCTGACCATATTTCAGCTCCAGCTCTACCGAGAGATTCACCTCATTCTGATAGCATGTAGAACCATATTTTGATTACTGAATTTTATTGGATATTAATTATGTTTTGAAGTTTATTGTTAAAAAATTGTTTGTAATATATTTTAATATATATTTCATGACTTCTTTTTGGTATTATATTTGTATTTCAATAAATTAAATTTTAAATTTACAAAATAAATAAAATAAAATAATAAATTATTAAAAAATATTAATGATAATTAGTGATGGATAACAAATCCGTCGCTAATCCATCGCTAATTAGCTACGGATGACAATCCGTCGCTACTTAGTAACGGAATTATATCCCTCGCTAATTAACAAATGGATGACAAATCCGTCGCTATTTCGTCGCTAATTAGCGTTGGATTTTTATCCCTCACTAATTAGAAACGGATGATAAATCCGTCGCTAATCAGTTGCTAATTAGCAACGGAATTATATCCCTCGCTAATTAGTAATGGAAATTATTCCGTCGCTAATTCGGTCGCTAATTTTAGCGACGGATTTCAATTTCGTCGCTAACTGTTTGCGAGGAGCATTTCTGAGACGAATTTTATCTGTCCAATTCCGTCGCTATATAAGATTAGCGACGGAATTCATACTTTTAGCTACGGAAAAATCCGTCGCTAAATTTATTTTTTCTTATAGTGATGGCTTTTGAGAATAAAAGGAGATATCCATCCCCCCTGGATATCCCTCTTATTCCCTATTTTCAAACACTACCTAAGAGACCACTGACTATAATCAAATATGGTGATGACAACATTGACGGCACAAACTCTTAGACCACAGAGGGGAGAGAGAGAGCGCCATATGAACTAGCTAAGTAGGGGTTTAATGTGACATAGGTGTTAGGTTGGGCTTAAGCTACTCGAAACTCATATCCACCTTGAAGTTATTGGGGCTAAGAAGCCGGAACAACAGAGGTTGTCGCAATGTCACAATCTACCTCATACTTTGAGCAATTAAATTGTTCAAATTCTTTACCATACGAGGTTATAGAGCATGGCGTAGATCGCCTGCTAAGGAAAGCTTCCAAGCCTAATGAGCTGGAGTTGGAGTCGGTGTGGCCCTTCTAGATG
The DNA here is from genome assembly GCA_900491605.1 of Calamus simplicifolius. Lineage (NCBI taxonomy): Eukaryota > Viridiplantae > Streptophyta > Magnoliopsida > Arecales > Arecaceae > Calamus > Calamus simplicifolius. The sequence continues at coordinate 132,039 of UESW01000052.1, forward strand.
GACCTGCAAATCTTCAAACCATTGGTTTTTCTTGGACTTTTTCCCACCAACATATGTGATAGAAACTGCCTTTAGCTCTGGCAATCTATGATTGCTTCATTCTCCTTAAAAATTGTTGTCGCTGGAATCCGCTCTCCGACTCGGCGCGTCTGGTCTCCTAATCGAGCTCCCTCCTGGGCGGACCTGCAAGGAAGCCTACACGCAGGAGGCGCTGGGGGTGGCCCTCCGCGGAAGACCCTTCGATGCTTAAGTCAGTAAGGGACCGACGGGCAACAAGATGAGAGGAGAAGGCTCTCGCCGGAGAGTTCCTCCAGAGAGCTCTGGGCAGATTAGCAATGGCAGAATAGAGGGCTAAGAGCGGTAGAGTGAGCAAGTGCGCTGAGAGAAAAGAAGGGGAATAGCATCCGAGAATGCGCATGTACCTCAGGGGGTCTGGAACTGCAATATTTATAGAGGATCACCTGATCATTAGGGAGGAGCGTCGTGGGCCCGAAGGTCGTTGGGATTCGAATCCAGTTTGTTATGGGTCTGGTAGGATCAGTATCCGGTTAGTTAGTGGATCGACGGCTGGGAGAGCTTGTTGCTGCCTAGGGATCTGACGGGGGCATAGGTCCCAAGGTGTTAGGCTCCCTTAGGCCACTTTCTGATATGATTTCCGCTTAGGATCTCGGGAGTTTGGGCTTTCCCGCGTCGAATTCTGCGGAGGGGGTAGTGTCGCTCGGACTGAGCTAAGCTAAAACAACAGCCTGACAATCAGGGCCAAGGAGGGAGATAGGTCGGTTAGAAGAACCGACAGACGAAGGTCGATAGCTCGGCTGGGGCCGAGAGACGGGATAGGTCGGCTGGAGGAGCCGACAGACGAAGACCGATAGCTCGGCTGGGGCCGAGAGACGGGATAGGTTGGCTGGAGGAGCCGATAGACGAAGGTCGATAGCTCGGCTGGGGCCGAGAGACGAGGTAGGTCGGCTGGAGGAGCCGACAGACGAAGGTCGATAGCTTGGCTGGGGCCGAGAGACGGGATAGGTCGGCTGGAGGAGCCGACAGACGAAGACTGATAGCAGGATAGGTCGGCACCTCGAGGACCCCTGGTTCGGTGAGGGGCTGGAGCATCTCAATTCACCGACCTATCCTTGGCGGGCATCGCTCAATCAAACGGGAATCAGGGCTGACCTTAGCTGCGTGCACGATTAATGACGCATGATGATTTTACCCCCAAACAAAATCATGTTTGCTCTTAGTTGTTTTGCACCATGACGTGGTGAGGAGGAGTTTTGATATGACCACCATGATAAACAAAATATCTTCGACCACGTCTGCATTCACGACCGTGTCCATGACCATGCTTTTATTTACAAAATTGATATGTAGTCGTATTCACTTTAGGGAATGGTACAAAGCCAGTTGGACGGGCTTCATGGTTTTCATTAAAAGTTTATTATTTTATTTAGCCACAAGAAGGTAGAAAATTAGTTCAAAATATTTCTTAAAATCTGAATATTTCTTAAAACCCTTTTCACGATATTGCTGCTGCAGGAGCAAATTGTAAGCATGAAAAATACAAAAAGGTTTTTTTCCAACATATCCTCATAAGTGTTTTTTTCTTTACATAATTTTAATTGGGAAGTAATTCTGAACATAATTGAATTGTATTCACTTACTATCTTATAATCTTTTAGACGTAAATGCATCCCGTCATAACGAGTCTATCCAAAAATGACTGTTTTTTATGGTCATAACCCTTAAGAAGAATGGCTGTTTTTTTATGGTTATAACGCTCTTTTATGTTATTCCAAAGGACAATGGGATTTTATCGTTAAGTATTCAACTTTTTTTTATCGTATTCAACTTTCAATCTTTCTTTAAGGTGGTGTTAGAAAGATCATTGCTTTTGCTTTGTTTTGGTTGGATGCCTCGTTATCATCTTTAATTGTATCACCAATGGCATTAACCTCTAGATGGATTTCAGCATATCAAGTATCTATGATAGATAATTTTTGTCTATGATATCTAGTGCCACAAAATCAAGTTTTTACTAAATTTGTCATAACAATACTATCAAAGAGCACAAAGTAAATTAGTACACAACCTTTTATTAGAATAAAATTTATTCAAATTTAGAACGAAAATTATTCAAATTTAGTAAGGAGTAGAGACAATCATGATATATATATATATATATATATATATATATATAAAATATTTATCTCAATAAAAGTTTCTTCAATAAATGTAAAATGATGAGGTAAAGAGTCTGCTGATAACGTGCTATATTGTTATATAATTAAATAATATAATTAAATAACGTGCTATATTGCTATATAATTAAAGAGTAACAATAACATTGGTCTTGTTTCATCTTTTCTTATTTCATCCGTATCTTATTTCATCTATCCGTTTCAAATACAATTCCTAATCTATTAATAGGCATAACCTTCCTTAAATACTAATGGACACCATCTTTATAACTTGACATAATCTTTCTTTAGAATATAAATGGACATCCAATATTATAACAGATTTAACAAAGTTAGTATATAATTTTTTTATTCTCCGTCGTGTAATTCCCGAAAATAACGTAGAGAGGAGAGTAAAATGAGTTTCAGACAGAGATGGAATCAGACTTAGTTTTTTCTAACAAAATTCTGTAGATCTTCCCTACTTATTTATAGAGATGAAGAGGAGGATCGCTGACAACGTATTTAAGTCGTAGAAGTGTAATTTTATTTCTTGTAACCAAATTTCTGATCGTGAAAAGCAGGAGTTCAAAGAAAAAAGAAGAACATTTCACATAATTCAACCCGAGATCCTGTGAGGGAAGGCTTGTTAAATTTATGTTTGAGGCGGTTTATGGCCGTTTGCGAGAAATAATCGATGGCATGTGTTGTAAATTAACTGAACTTCACGCTTTTTTTTTTTTTTTTCAAAAGGGGTTTGCCACGTCAGTTATGTTATGCTGTCGTGGAGGGTGATGTGTCCTATGACGTAGAGTCTGACATGGAAGATCATGTGGCCACGTTTATGGAAGAAATTTAGGGACTTATATGTAATTGGGAAGCTTCTGTTTTCACGATAAAGGATGCTATGCCGATGCGTTCCTTAAAAAAAATCATAGAAAATTGTAGGATTGTCCGATTTAGATTATTTTTATGCCGTTTTTCTTCTAAAATCATGTAGATTAACAAGTTCATGCACATTACAAAATATCGAATGTTGATTATATATATATGGCTTGGAAAGGGATTGGGATCCAGATTTTAATAATATATTAACTTTGATTTCATTGATTATAATAGATCCATTTCTTGCTATGCATGAGCACATCAATAAATTGAATAAGAGATTTATGAGGCTTTATAGGAGAGGTCTCAAGGTTTGGCTAATACTAGGTACATGATTATGTTAGATTTCTTACTAGATAAATGGGAACATGTGGTATAGTCTAATAAAGAAACTACAATTATCATTAGTTTAGTTTATATTGCTGCAAAAATAATTGATAATTACTAATAATGATTTTTGTGCAATCTCTATTAAGTTGAATATCATTGCTACGACAAGCATTGTTGTTGGTCTCAATTCATGATTATATAGGTAATGATGTTGTGCTCCAAAAAAATCTACACATCCAACTTCCATGGCAATTATCTCATTTTTATCCTCTTCCACATTCTAGCACCCCAACTTTTATTGTAACAATAGATGAATGGAAAGTCTACAATCTAACATCTACTAACCCATTATTTTAAAGAAAATGAATTATGGCTCCCCTATTAGGCATCCTATAAACATCCTACCCTCACTTTCTTGGCTTACCATGTACCAATTGTTAAAAGTTTCAAATCGGCAGCCTAAGAAGCTTCGGTACAGAGAACCCTTCCTTTCCTTTCATGCCAGCTACGCTTATTATCAAAGTATAATAAAATCAATATCATATATATATATATATATATATATATATATATATATATATATATATAATTACACAATTCTTGCATTCAGCGATATACCAAGGCTTTTCAATATATGGAGCGTAACCCATCATTAGGGGTCAACATAGAATGTACTTGAAATTTTAAGTTCAAAAACAGGATCCTTGAATCATGACACAGCATACATACAATAAGATTTTCAAACAAACATCACCATATTCATCTGTCACCAGACTGCTTTGACGGAATGGAACTCCCATTTATTCGTGTATCTTCACGGTCAGTCCATACCTAATTCCATTGCATTTGTAAGAACACATTTTATTTAGAGACTCATTTGTCATCAGCATAA